>JBBPBX010076443.1:0-17109 GCA_038048925.1 Garcialebias charrua | reverse complement strand
CTACGCCCTTGAGTCTAAAGGGAACTGAAGTTTTTGCAAAGCCAAGATATAGAACTAGTTTGAAGGGACGGTTTATTTCTATACAGGGAGTTGAATTGTGGAATGGTTTGGGAAATCATGTTAAAGATGTAAACTCTGTGCTTATGTTTAAAAAATGATCAAAACTAAATTGTTAACAAAATACTAAAACTTTTAGTTAAGTGTTTAATGTTCTAGATATTTGTAGATTGTGAAAAGTTACTCTTTTTGCTCTGTTACTCATAGATGATTATTGTTTTAATTGATTGTTTGAACTTGTTTTGTTTTTGAAAAAAGGTGCATATAAAATTAGATTTCTTCTTCTTTCTGCCACCTTTTATTTTATGTATTCTTTCATATACTATGTGATGTGTTTTTTTAATTTTCTTTTGGTTTTTAATGTAAAATGAATAAATGAAATAAATGAAGTCCATGCGCCGCTCCTTCTGAACAAAGGCGTCGATGACTTTTTTGTAGAAGTCTTCCTTGTCGGCTTTCAGTTTTAAAAGTCTCTCTGCCTCAATGGAGATCAGAAGAAAGCCTTCCTTGATCAGAAATGTTCATTCATTCATTCAACCTTTATTTAGTCAGGTAAATCTCATTGAGCCTCGTGGACTCATTTACAAAAGCGACCTGCTACAAACTAAAGAATGATGAACAGCAATGATACAATTACCTTAAACAATAAACAAAAGAAAAACTAGCAAAACATTATAAGGTAGATGTATAAAATCAAGAACAAGAACATATATGCATTGGTTTTTGCCAGGATTCCAACAGATTCTTAAAACCATTTAGAGAGGTCAAGGTCGAGAGCTTCAGATCTTTTTGTAAGATATTCCATGAAGCAGGAGCAGAGTAGGAGAAGGTGTAGGAGGTGGTGAAGAGACGACACAGGAGACAGGCTGCAGAACTTCACTTTTAATCAACTCCTACTAAACTGGCGGGAAGCACCCAACACCGCCTTATATATCCAATACAGCATCCGGTCCTCTGGACCTTTCACAATAAAACATCCTGTAATGCCTTCGGTCCACTGGGTGTGAGTAGAGCCCCCTAGTGGTCCACCACACACGCCCCCCCAGAACACCCAGTAAGGTCCATCACTAGTCCCGCATTTTAGGTTTGATCAAACGACCAGAACGGCTGAACCTGGGCCCTGCAGAACCAGTCTGATGAAGTGGAGGGCTACGAGGAGGGTCTGCAGAAGATTCGGGCTCCAATGGACGTTGAGAGTTTCCGGAAGAAGGACCGCCGTCCGTTAACAATGTGGATGGAGGTCTGCCCCTGCGAGGAGCTTGGGCCGTAACAACCTGATCATCTGACATAACATGAGCTGGTTTAAGCCTATCAATACAGACAGTCTCAGTACGACCCCCTAAATCCAAAAGGAAATGTTTCGGACCTGGTTGAAGAACTCGAAACGGTCCATCATACAAAGGCTGTAGTGGTGTCCTGTGTGCATTGTGTTTGACAAAAACAAATTTAGAGGACTCCAGACTCTTAGGGACAAATGACTGCGGTAAACAATGGTGTACCGGACCGGGGACACGAAAAGGGGCCTCCTGAGGTGAAAGATGGAGCAACGGTGGAGCGAACTGTGGTGAGGGTACCTCAGGTAAAAACTCACCGGGGACGCGCACAGGCTGACCGAAAACCAGTTCAGCCGGGGAAGAGCTCAGGTCCTCTTTGGTTGCGGTACGCAACCCCAACAAAACCCAGGGAAGACGGTCAATCCAGTTGTCACCGGTCAATGCAGCACGAAGTGCAGCTTTCAATGACCTGTGAAACCGTTCACACAAACCATTAGCTTGGGGGTTGTAAGCGGTGGTCCTGTGAACGTTAGTCCCCAGACCCTTGGCCATGGTAGACCAAAGCTCAGAAACAAACTGCGGGCCCCTGTCCGATGTAATGTCTGAAGGGGGGCCGAAACGTGCAACCCAGGTAGACAAAAAAGCCCGGGCCACCACTGCAGATGTTGTGGACGTCAGAGGAACCACCTCTGGCCACCTGGTGGTCCGGTCTATCATAGTCAGCAGATGAGTAAAACCCTGTGATGGAGGCAGAGGGCCTACTAGGTCTACGTGCACATGATCAAACCGCCGACTTGGGATGGAGAAAGGTTCCAAAGGTGCTTTGGTGTGCCTGTTAACCTTAGCACGCTGGCATGGAACACACGCTGCTGCCCACTCCTTAACTGCTTTACGCAGACCGGGCCAAACAAACTTTGAGCTGACCAGTTTCACAGAGGCTCTAACACCTGGGTGAGAAAGGGAATGTAAGGAGTCAAAAACGCGGCGTCGCCATGAAACTGGAACCAGGGGGCGGGGCCTGCCTGTAGATACGTCACAGAGCAGGAGAGGACCTCCGTCATTCACCTGCCTTTCCTCCAACTCGAGGCCTGTGGGGCCGGACTGGAGCTCGAGTATTTCTGCGTCGCTACGTTGGTCCGCAGCCATAGCAGAAAAATCGATGCCAACGTACACGGGAGAGATCAGCACCCGGGAGAGACAGTCAGCCACCACATTGGATTTTCCAGCCACATGCTGAATGTCTGTAGTAAATTCAGACACCGCTGCGAGGTGGCGTTGCTGGCGAGCAGACCAGGGGTCAGAAATTTTTGACATAGCAAACACCAGGGGTTTGTGGTCAACGTATGCAGTGAACTGGCGGCCTTCCAGGAAAAACCTGAAATGGCGTGTAGCCAGGTAAAGCGCCAGCAACTCTCTGTCAAAAACACTGTATTTCAGCTCATTGTCCCGCAGCGTACGGCTGAAAAATGCAAGCGGCTGCCAAACCCCGGAAACCTGCTGTTCTAACACAGCCCCCACCGCAACATCAGATGCGTCGGTTGTTAAAGCTATTTGCGCCGCTGGGGATGGATGGGCCAAAAGGGCAGCAGTGGCCAGTGCAGCTTTAGCATCACCAAATGCCTGTAGGCGTTCTGGTGTCCAGTCCACGCTGTCGTTGGGCTTTTTCTTTTTCAGCGCTCCATAGAGCGGACGCAGCAGTTGTGCTGCCCTGGGGAGGAAACGGTTATAGAAGTTAACCATTCCCAAAA
This sequence comes from Garcialebias charrua, assembly GCA_038048925.1. Taxonomy (NCBI): domain Eukaryota; kingdom Metazoa; phylum Chordata; class Actinopteri; order Cyprinodontiformes; family Rivulidae; genus Garcialebias; species Garcialebias charrua. The sequence continues at coordinate 14,030 of JBBPBX010076443.1, read as the reverse complement.
ACTCTTGTAGCGCTTTAACAGACTGGGGCTGTGGGAAATCTGACACCGCCTGCACTTTGTTTGGTAACGGGACGGCGCCACTTGCGGAAATGCGGTGGCCCAAAAAGTCAATGACTGGCAGCCCAAACTGGCATTTCGCTGTGTTTACAATCAGGCCATGTGCTGCCAGGCGCTGAAAAACCTCACGGAGGTGGGACAAGTGCTGCTCAGCCGAGCTGCTAGCCACCAGGATGTCGTCCAAGTACACAAATACGAAGGACAGACCCCTTAGGACTGAATCCATCAACCGCTGAAATGTTTGTGCTGCACCTTTAAGACCAAAAGGCATGCGCAAAAACTCAAACAGGCCGAAAGGCGTGATAACAGCGGTCTTAGGGACATCCTCCACATGCACAGGAACCTGGTGGTACCCCCGTACTAAATCTACTTTAGAAAAAATGGAGGTCCCAGCCAGGTGCACTGAAAAATCCTGGATGTGGGGGATGGGATAACGATCGTTCTCTGTGATGTTATTAAGGCGGCGGAAATCCCCACATGGACGCCATTTGCCATCTGCCTTGGGCACCATGTGGAGGGGGGAGGCCCACGGACTGTTTGAGCGCTGCACGATGCCTAAACGCTCCATGTTAGCAAACTCTTCCTGTGCGATTGCTAGCTTAGTAGCATCGAGGCGGCGTGCACGTGCGAACACCGGGGGGCCCGTTGTGGGAATATAATGTTCAACCCCATGTTGTGTGTTTGTGTTTGCAAAATCAGGAACAGTCAGCGAGGGGAACTCAGACAATAAACGCTGAAACACATTACCCGAAGCTAAAAAGTTAGCATGCATTAAAGGCCCAGCTCCTCGCGTCTCACAAGGCAGTGACGAAAAAGACACAGCGTCGATCAAACGTCTGTTAGCTAAATCAACCAGGAGCCCGTGAGCACAAAGAAAATCAGCCCCTAAAATAGGGACCGAGCTAGCAGCTACCACAAAGTTCCACCGGAAGTCCCGTTCATGGAAACGCACAGTCACCAACCTTTCGCCAAACGTCTTGACGGGAGAGCCATTCGCCGCGGTTAGCTGCGGCCCGCAGCCTTCAGCCAACCTGTCGGAGCCAGTCGGGGGGACGAGGCTCTTCTGCGACCCCGAGTCCACCAGGAACCGCCTCCCCGACCTCGAGTCCTCGATGAAAAGCAGCCTTTCCTTCTCGCCAACGGCCGCGACTGCTAGCGGCTGCTGGCGGTCTCGTTTCCCTGCGGCTTGAAGCTGCACGGCGGGACGCACCGTCGTGCTTTGGCGCCAAAACGCGAGTGGTAGAAACAAAGAGCGGGACCTGCCCGCCTGCGGCTAGCGACTCCTGCCACCCCCGCTGGCACGTCCTGTCCTGTCGGCGGGGCGTGGGGTGGGCCGGATCTTGGACGTTTGCTGCTCTCCACCCCAAAATGAATGGGCCTACCTCCTGGGTTTGGATGTGGGCTGCCCCATGTAGGGAGCAGGTACATGTCTTGGACCTAGGGGGTATAGAGTGTGCATCGGGATTATGAATGGAGCGTGTCGTTATTGTTTGTCTTTCTGTGACTGAGGGTGAGGATGAGGGTGGGTCTGAATGAGTGTGTCTGTGTATGAATGTTTAAGTGTCAGGCTGGGACTTGGACTGCCCCCTCTCTGACACTTCTGAGGCTGCTTAGTGTCGCGCTCCTGCCACGTGGCCCCCTGGTGGGTGTTCCTCTGCCTGCGGGCGTGCTTGGGGCCCTCACTATCTGGGGCTGGGCGCTTGGGCGTTTGTCGGCTCGGCCTGGTGGCTGCCTGGTGGGGCTCGGGTCCTCTGGTCCTGTCGGGTCTGGACCTGAGGGATGGGCGTCCCCGGTGCCCGAGCCTCGGTGACCGGCCCTGGGGCTACGTCGGTACGGCGGGCTCCGGCGGGGGCTTGTGTATTTGTCGCTGTTGACACCGGGGCGTCATTGTGTGTGGTCCCTGGTGGGGTTCGTCCGGTTCTTCCACTTGGTCGGATCTGGGGAGTGGACGAGTGGCTCGTCCTGTTCGGGTGGTCCTGGGGACTCTGGGCTCAGGGTCCTACCTGGGGTCTTGGGCTTTGATCACCCCTTCGTCTGTCTCGGGCTTTGGGGGGACGGGTCTCTGATGCTTCACAGTCGCTACTAAATGTTCTATTGGAGGGACCTTATTCACTTATGCATGCTCACAACCACACACAAATGGATATATATAATAATAATAATAATTGTCTAATCTTGTCATCTGCGTATGTTTCCCATACACAGACGAAATTCGTCTCTGCATTTAACCCAACCACCTACCAGGCGGTGCAGTGAGCAGCCATAGAAGGCGCTCGGGGAGCTGGAGAAATAGGTGTGCACTCATAGACACCCCAAGATGTGTAGTGGCCGGGACGCGAACCCGCGTCCTTCGGGTCCCAAGTCAAACGCCCTAACCACTACACCATCTTGGCTCCATGGATGCAGGGATGTATATGTAGATGTATGTAGATGGGTATATAACTGAATATAAATATATATGTATGTATATTGTATATATATTTGTAGGTATGGGTATGTGTATTTATAGAAATCTACTGCAAGGTCATGAATATTATCAGTCTTTATGTTTGTATGTTTAGTTGCTGTGTTCTGTCATGTGCTTTGCAGGATTGTGTACGGAGGTTTGGTGTGTTTGCATTGTGCTCTTTCTGTGGATAATTGTTGTTTTGTTGTCTCACTTTCTCTTTTCTTTCTTTCTTTCTTTCTCTCTATTAATAAAAAAAAAATACATATTGGAGTGAGAGGATGGCTATAAGGTGTGAAGGGAGGCCATCTATAAATGGAAAAAAAAAACAAAGAGCGGGACCTGCCCGCCTGCGGCTAGCGACTCCTGCTACCACCGCTGGCTCGTCCGGCGCTGTGTGCGTTGCTTGAAACTCGGGCGCTGCTGGAGATCCAGGGACCACCGCCTGTACCGCGAAGGTCCTCGCGGTTAGAATGATGCGGTCGGCTTCTTCGGCCAGCGAGCGGTAATCCTTCTCCTGCAGAAACGGGGAGTTGGCCAGGGCGGTTCGCACAGGAGCTGGAAGCTGGCGGAGGACGAGGTGGCGGAAGAGGAACTCGCAGTCGTCTGATCCCCGCAAGGACAACATGCTCTCCACGAGCTCGAGAGCTGTGCCGTCTCCCAAACCGGAGAAGGAAAATAGTTTCTCAGCGCGCTCCGCCTCTGAGAGTGTGTAGCGCCGCAGAAGAAGCTTCTTGAGGGCGTCGTACTTTCCTTGTGCAGGAGGGTTTTGTAGCAGGCTCATTACCCGCTGGGTTGTCAGCGGATCCAGCGAAGCAACCACATGGTGGTATTTGGTGTCGTCAACAGAAATCCCGCGAAGAGCAAACTGTGATTCGATGTGGGCGAACCACGACTGAGGCGCGTGCAGCCAGAAGTCCGGGATTTTAACGGCCACCGAAAAAGCGAGCGGGGCCGCCTGTGTAGGTTCCACAGCCGTGGACAGCAGTAGAGAGCTGGCTGAAGCGTCAGATGTCGACATATTCAGTTCACGAGGGTCACCAGTGTAGGAGGTGGTGAAGAGACGACACAGGAGACAGGCTGCAGAACTTCACTTTTAATCAACTCCTACTAAACTGGCGGGAAGCACCCAACACCGCCTTATATATCCAATACAGCATCCGGTCCTCTGGACCTTTCACAATAAAACATCCTGTAATGCCTTCGGTCCACTGGGTGTGAGTAGAGCCCCCTAGTGGTCCACCACAAAGGTCCTTTTGTCTAGTTCAGTCCTCACTGACGGAACACTGCAGGTAATCATGTCCTGAGAGTGCACACTGTAGCTGCACTCACGCAAAGACATGTAGGAGGAGATGTATGAGGGCAGCAGACCAAGAAGTGATTTAAAGATGAAAATGTACCAGTGGAAGAGTCTGTGTGAGGTTAATGATGTCCAGTTAACCAGTGAATACAGGGTGCAGTGGTGGGTACGATAATCACAACCAGTTATGAATCTTAGTGCACCATGATAGACAACATCCAACATCTGCAGGGTGCTTGTAGGAGCATTCATGTAGAGAATGTCACCGTAATCAATGGAGGGAAGGAAAGTCACAGATACAAGGCGTTTCCTAACATTCAGTGTTAGACATGATCTGTTTCTGAAAAAGAAACCCAGTTTAACTTTCAGTTTCTTTACTAGGTTTTCCACGTGGAGTTTAAAAGAGAGATGTGAATCGACCAGGATACCCAAATATTTATAGGAATCAACAAACTCAATTGGGACACCGTTTAATCCTCCATTAATCCTCCATTGTGAAATTATTGCCAATCAGGAGAAAAAAATAACTGAATCACTGCACTTGACTTTCCTTACATTAAATTGTAGTGCGCTGTCATTTCCTTCTGCAGCGGAGCAGAGCAGGTGCAAGCAGGATCCCTGGGCTCACTAGCCCCGCCTCCTCGATGAGGCAGGACAACTGTATGCCTCAACCGGCACATTTTCTCAGCCGTTTTATGATCGCTCAGCACAAGAAACACGTTACACACACATACAGTTTTTGACAAAACACTATACATTATATTCACCAGCTAAACTATAGAAATGTAGTTTATATAGCAAAAGTATTTGGACATTTTAATAGTGACATAAAAGGGGCAGGAATACGGGCTCACTGCAGCTGCAGCACAGTCAGCCGAGTGAAGGCTGCCCCATAGCTCTGCGTACGGCTGTACGCCGCTCTACGCCGTTCGTACGCAGAGGCACAAGCGTACCCCCGCAGGGCATGTACGCGCCAAGCTCAATTTTTACGACCGCAAATGCAAACGCGTTGTCGCACAATAAACTGCCCGGCGCCGGTCACCGAACAGTTCTTTGTGACACCACCAAGCCAGCCTGGATGCATTTCAGATGCATTATTCTGTAGCCATGAAGCATCCCGTGATGGTTTTCTTGCTCCTGAAGGAAGAGAGCGACTTCCAGCAGGTCAGAGTGGGCTTTTCGCCTGAACAACCCCAAGGACTTACCATAAGATACCTGCACAGTGTCGACATACTCCTTCCCCTCACTGCAGGACTTACACAGCAACCGCCTCACTCGGAAAGCCCTCTGCATGGCAGGTGATCCCACACACCCACTACACAGCTGCTTCAGACTGCTGCCATCAGGGAGGAGACTGAGGAGTCTCCAGGCTCGAACCAGCAGACTGAGAGACAGCTCTGTTCATCAGGCAGTCAGGATGCTAAACACTCTGCCTGCTCTGCCTCCCCTCCCATTTGAACTGCCTTAACACAAAAAACTTTCTCACACATTACCACACAACACAAAGATTTTAACACTGGACTCTGTGTCATCAAACGGGTTATTCACTAAACTCTCGGTCATGTGCTCATTCAGTTTGCACTACTTCTCATATTTGCACTAATGTTTGTATTACATTACTGCCTATAGTCATACTACTGTTTACATTCACTGTTTACATTTATTACTACTGTTTACATTTACACTACTTTTATATCTACACTACTGCTGATACATATACAGTATTCTCTGACCAGCCTTATTTAAGGATGCCCAATGTGCCTTACTGCATATGCCACTTTGCCTCTATACCAACATCAACTACTACCTCATACATATACTGTGTACATTAACTCATATGCTGCTTTGCCACTCTTTGCAAATGTCAATGCTAGAACCTTCAGTTTATTTTATAGATATACTTTTTATACTTTTTTTATACTACTATGCAAAAACTCAGGACAGTATTACACTTTTATTATTTCATTTTATGCTTATGTTCATTAAATGTTTAGTGTTTTAGTTTTAGTGTTGGTGTAAATTTTCATACTTTTATACTACTATGCAAAAACTCAGGACAGTGTTACACTTTTACTATTTTATGCTTATGTTTATTAAATGTTTCAGTGTTTTAGTGTTTAAATGGTTACTGTTGCACCGAGGGACTGAGAGAAACGCAATTTCAATCCTGTGTATGTCCTGTACATATTGCAGTTCTGACAATAAAGTTGACTTTGACTTTGAATATAGCCATCCTCATTAAGTAAACTCAGTATTTCCCAGTGTCTCATGCCTAATCAAATCAGATAGTGCAGTCATTGTCCACTAGTGTAGCTCAGCAATGACTCTTTCTAATTTATCTCATAATTATGAGATCCTGATCTCATAATAATGAGATACTATCTCATGGGATAATATCTCAGAATTATGAGATAAGATGTCATAATTATGAGATCAGGATCTCATAATAATAATAATAATCATTTTATTTAAAAGCGCCTTTCAGGACACCCAAGGACACTTAACAAACCAATACAGTGTAATACAGAGCAAACATTATCAGTGACAAATTGAAATATAAAATACATAAAGATTATAAAATGCAAAATAATAAAAATACATTTAGTAAAGTTAATGATAAGCTAGTCTAAAGAGATGTGTTTTCAGGGCAGTCTTGAACAGAGAAAGGGAGGTGGTGTTTCGAAGGTCTGGCGGTAGAGCGTTCCAGAGGTGAGGGGCAGAGCAGGTGAAGGCCCTGCTCCCCATGGTGGAGAGGCGGGCAGAGGGTACATGGAGATGTAGTGAAGAGGAGGATCTGAGAGAGCGTGATGGGATGGAGATTTGTAGGAGGTCAGATAGATAAGGAGGGGCAAGGTTGTGGATAGCTTTGAACGTGAGGAGTAGAATTTTGAAGATGATGCGTGATTTAACCGGGAGCCAGTGGAGCTGCTGCAGGACAGGAGTGATGTGGTTATAGTAGGAGGTTTGAGTGATGACACGGGCAGCTGAGTTCTGGACCATCTGTAACTTGTGGAGAGATTTGTTGGGGAGGCCGTAGAGAAGGGAGTTGCAGTAGTCAATACGGGAAGTCACAAGACTGTGCACCAGGATGGCTGTGGAGCGGGGTGTGAGAGAAGGACGGAGACGGTTAATATTACGGAGGTGGAAATAGGCAGACCGAGTAATATTGTTGATGTGTGAAGTGAAGGAGAGAGTGGTGTCGAGGATGACACCGAGGCTCTTGACCTGAGGGGAGGGGGATAGCAGAGAGTTGTTAAGGGGGACGAGAAGATGTTCTGATTTTGAAATAGAGTTTTTGGTACCGACAAGAATGATTTCTGTTTTGTTACTGTTTAGTTGAAGGAAATTGTTAGAAAACCAGTGATTTAGCTCATTGAGACAGTCGGTGAGGATGGAGGGTGGGTGGGTGGAGTTAGGTTTTGATGACAAGTAGAGCTGTGTGTCATCAGCATAACAGTGGAAATGGACGCCGTATTTGCGGAAGATGTGACCTAGTGGAAGGAGGTAAATGATGAAGAGGAGGGGTCCGAGGACAGAGCCTTGGGGGACACCCGTGGAGACAGGGGAAGACTGGGAACGGAAGGATTTAAGCTGAATGAATTGAGTGCGGTCAGAGAGATAGGAGTTGAACCAGTCTAACGGGGTACCTGAGATGCCAATGGAGGTTAGTCTGTTGAGGAGGATAGAATGACAGATGGTGTCGAAGGCAGAACTTAGATCAAGAAGAATGAGGATGGACAGACGACCATAAGTATGAGATCTTGAGTAATTTATTTATTTGGTGAATGCAATGCTCTTCTGTAGAAAAAAGTTTTTAATGCAAAAAAGTTTACCTTCAAATAATTATGTTCAGTTATGCACTCAATATAATTATGTTCAGTTATGCACTCAATAATAATAATAATAATAATAATGAATTCAATTTATAACGCACTTTTCATTAATGAAAATCTCAAAGTGCTACAAGGTGCAACAGAATTAAATGTCAATAAAACAAGTAATAAAACAAGTAAAATCAATAACAGTATCAACTAAGATCAAAAGTAGAATCATGAGGAGGTAGAGTATGCTCGGTTGAAAAGAAAAGTCTTCAAGCCGCTCTTAAAGTCAACCACAGACTGTGGGGCTCTCAGACAGTCAGGAAGAGAGTTCCACAGGCGGAGGGCAGCCACACTGAAAGCCCGGTCTCCCGTGGTCCTTAATTTGGTTCTCGGAATGTGAAGGAGATCAATACTTGGTCGGGAATCCTTTTGCAGAAATGACTGCTCCAGTCCATCACAAAGCCTATTTTTGTATTACAGAAAAGAGCTGTAAGAATTATCACTAGAAAACATTACTGTCATCCATCCAGTACATTATTTTATCAACTGAAATTATTGAAATTCCATGATTTGGTTGATTATAATATTTTATCAATTATGTATAGGGCTCAAAATAACGATTTACCTTTAAATATCCAAATGAATTTTGTTAAAAGACAAAGTTGTTATAATCTTAAGGGGACAGAGATGTTTGTAAAACCACAATTCAGAACTAGCTTGAAGGGACGTTCTACCTCAATCCAGGGAATTAGATTATGGAATGGCTTGGAGAATGTAGTTAAAAATGCCAAGTCACTGTTTACATTTAAGAAAATGATCAAAAGGAATTTGTTGAAAAAATATATATGAATTAGCATAATGTGTATTGTATCAATTATTAGTTATGTATTAGTATTAGAAAATTAGAAAGAGTTAGTCATTTTGTACTGCTGGTGAAAGATTATTATTGTTTAATCTGATTGTTTGAAAAAAGGGGCAGATATAATAAGATTTATTCTTCTTTCTGCTACCTTTCATTTTTTTACATTGTGTACGTGTCGTTGATGGGATTGTCTTGTATTGTATTTCTTTTGTAAAAAAATGAACAAATTTAATAAACATAAACAAACAAACATAAACTGCTTCAATGTGGCGTGGCATGGAGGCAATCAGCACTGCTGAGGTGTTATGGAGGCCTAGGATGCTTCGATAGCGGCCTTAAGCTCATCCAGAGTGTTGGGTCTTGCGTCTCTCAACTTTCTCTTCACAATATCCCACAGATTCTCTATGGGGTTCAGGTCAGGAGAGTTGGCAGGCCAATTGAGCACAGTAATACCATGGTCAGTAAACCATTTACCAGTGGTTTTGGCACTGTGAGCAGGTGCCAGGTCGTGCTGAAAAATGAAATCTTCATCTCCATAAAGCTTTTCAGCAGATGGAAGCATGAAGTGCTCCAAAATCTCCTGATAGCTAGCTGCATTGACCCTGCCCTTGATAAAACACAGTGGACCAACACCAGCAGCTGACATGGCACCTCAGTCCATCACTGACTGTGGCTACTTGACACTGGACTTCTGGCATTTTGGCATTGGTCCTTGTGTTTTGTCATTTATTAACAGCTGTCTATCTTCAGGTTTTGTGCCATCTGCTTTCAAACATGCTGTGGTCAGGCCTCTTCTCAAAAAACCAGGCCTGGATCCTACAGCTCTCTCTAATTTCAGACCAGTTTCCCATCTGTCATTTCTATCAAAGGTCCTAGAAAAGATTGTTTTTATTCAACTTCAATCTTTTCTAGAACTCAACAACCTGTTTGAAAAATTTCAGTCAGGTTTTCGAGCTCGTCACAGTACTGAATCTGCACTGCTCAAAGTACAGAATGACATTCTTCTGTCCCTGGATGCAAAAAACCCTGCTCTGCTGGTGATGTTAGACCTCTCAGCAGCTTTTGACACCGTCGACCATCAGGTACTAATCAACCGCTTGTCTCAGCAGGTTGGCCTCCAGGGAGCTGTGCTTGAGTGGTTCAAATCTTACCTGTCTGGGAGAACTTTTTCTGTCATGATAGGCGATCTGTCCTCCTCTTCATCAACCCCTCTGACCTCTGGCGTACCACAGGGATCTATTCTAGGGCCAGTCCTCTTCTCTCTTTACATGCTGCCATTAGGATCAATCATTGCACGTCATAACCTGTCTTTTCACATGTATGCAGACGATTTACAAATCTATCTGCCAGTCACTCCCAACCCCTCACTCAGTTCAAACACTCTTGTCAACTGCTTAAATGACATTAAGCACTGGCTCTCTCAAAACTTCCTCCACCTAAACACAGATAAAACTGAATGCATTTTATTTGGTGCACCTGATGACACCAGCAACATCCTTCCCAGTCCCAGTTTTGGTTTTCCCCTCCCCCACTTCAACCCGGTGGTCAGAAATCTTGGAGTGCAGCTTGACTCCAACTTAAAGTTTGATAAACAGATCAGTTCTGTTGTCAAGACCAGCTTTTTCCAGCTCCGTCTGCTCTCCAAAGTCAAGTCATTTCTCAGCCGTGGTGATCTGGAGAAGGCCATCCATGCCTTTGTGACCTCCAGACTTGATTATTGTAATGCTTTGTATGTTGGTATTAATCAATCCTCCATCTCCCGTTTACAGCTTGTACAGAACTCTGCCGCGCGCTTTTTGACCAACACACGAAAATATGAACACATCACTCCTGTCCTGTCCTCTCTACACTGGCTCCCGGTTCAGTTCAGGATACAGTTCAAGCTGCTGCTGTTTGTTTTCAAAGCTCTGAATGGACTTGCACCTCTGTACATCTCAGAACTTTTGAAAGTCCATCAGCCCAGCAGAGCTTTACGATCTGCCAGTCAACACCTGCTGGAGGTGCCTCGCTCAAGGTACAAACAATGGGGAGACCGGTCATTTTCTGTTGCCGGCCCAAAAGCCTGGAACAGTCTCCCCCTTGAGCTGCGTGCCACCTCTGATCTGACTCTGTTCAAAACCAGACTGAAGACCCACTTGTTCAAAAAAGCTTTCAGTGTGTAACTTTTATTACTTTTGGTATTTTAGTATGTAGCATTTTTTATTTCCATTGCCTTTTTATTTCCACTTGTTCAAAAAAGCTTTCAGTGTGTAACTTTTATTACTTTTGGTATTTTAGTATGTAGCATTTTTATTTCCATTGCCTTCTTTTATTGCTGTTGTTTCTTATTCTATTTTCATTGATTTATTGTTCCAGTTCATTCATCTTTTTATCCTTTTTATCCTTGGTCAATGCAAGGCATTGTAGGAAGGTGCTATACAAATAAAGTTTATAATTATTATTATTTCCTTCTCCCCAGTCTTCCTCCAGACTCTGGCACCTTGATTTCTGAATGACATGCAAACTTTGCTTTCATCTGAAAAAAGTACTTTGGACCACTGAGCAACAGTCCAGTGCTGCTTCTCTGTAGACCAGGTCAGGCGCTTCTGCTGCTGTTTCTGGTTCAAAAGTGGCTTGACCTGGGGAATGTGGCACCTGTAGCCCATTTCCTGCACACACCTGTGCACGGTGGCTCTGGAATCGGCCCTTCTCCACAATCTTCCTCAGGGTCTGGTCACCTCTTCTCGTTGTGCAGCGTTTTCTGCCACACTTTTCCCTTCCCAGACTTCCCACTGAGGTGCCTTGATACAGCACTCTGGGAACAGCCTATTCGTTCAGAAATTTATTTCTGTGTCTTACCCTCTTGCTTGAGGGTGTCAATGATGGCCTTCTGGAAGGCAGTCAGGTCGGCAGTCTTACCCATGATTGCGGTTTTGAGTTATGAACCAGGCTGGGAGTTTTTTAAAGCCTCAGGAATCTTTGTTGATTCAGATGATTAGGTTAATAGCTCGTTTAGAGAACCTTTTCATGATATGCTAATTTTTTTGAGACAGGAATTTTGGGTTTTCATGAGCTGTATGCCAAAATCATCAGTATTAAAACAATAAAAGACCTGAAATATTTCAGTTGGTGTGCAATGAATCCAAAATATATGAAAGTTTCATTTTTATCATTACATCATAGAAAATAATGACCTTTATCACAATATGCTAATTTTCATATATCTTTATATATAAATGTAAGACAAAGTATTGGTACAACTGTTTGTGCATTCACCACAATTTTATTAATAATTAGCTTTTCCTTCTTCAGAGGTCTCCACATGGAGTCCTCCTCCACCTCACTCTGTCCTCACTCCAACTACCTCCATGTCCTCTCTAACTGCATCCATATATCTCCTCTTTGTCTTTTTCCTTACAGACATTTCTAACCCTTTGGACATGTCCAAACCACTGTCCCTCCTCTGGACATGTCCAAACCACTGTCCCTCCTCTGGACATGTCCAAACCACTGTCCCTCTTCTGGACATGTCCAAACCACTGTCCCTCTTCTGGACATGTCCAAACCACTGTCCCTCTTCTGGACATGTCCAAACCACTGTCCCTCCTCTGGACATGTCCAAACCACTGTCCCTCTTCTGGACATGTCCAAACCACTGTCCTCCTCTGGACATGTCCAAACCACTGTCCCTCTTCTGGACATGTCCAAACCACTGTCCCTCCTCTGGACATGTCCAAACCACTGTCCCTCTTCTGGACATGTCCAAACCACTGTCCCTCTTCTGGACATGTCCAAACCACTGTCCCTCCTCTGACATGTCCAAACCATCTCAGTGTGTCCTCTCCCAGTTGTTCAACATGTGCTGTACCTCTGATGATCTCATTCCTGATCTTATCCATCCTTGCCAACACTGGTAGTTATTTACTAATCCTAAACTAGCACTTTGAGATTTTTGTTAATGAAAAGTGCGTTATAAATTAAATTCATTATTATTATTAATCCGAGTTTCAGAGTACGAAGGACTGAAAACACTCGACCAGATAAAAATGACAATTTTTTTTAAATTAAACAAACAGAACTGGCGGAGATCGTCAGTCGTCCAGGAACAGAAGTCCAGTTGTTTTCAATCTTTCTTTGGACAAACGAAGGGAACTGGACAAGGAAGAGTCTGTGGAGGATGAACAGGTGAGTTCAGTCTTAGGTACAGTATAGGCTGGCAGAAACTACCTGAGAGGAGATTGTGGATCGGTGCCTTAAGACATGCATATCGTATCTTCGTTTCTCTTCCCCACGGATAGGTGATGATGAAGAAAACCTTTGCCGGCCAGGTTGGTGAGCAGGTCATGTGACTGAAAGCTGTGGACACTAAGGGATCTTTCAGTTGATCCCATAAGATGGAGATGATGATCTCCAGGTGATTTCACTGAGATATTAGCATCATGTTGGTCAACCTGGAGCGTGATGGGATGGTTCAGAGTTAGAATGATAAACAGACTGTATTTATACAGCTCCTTTTATCTAAATACTCAAAACTCTTTACAATCTGTGCCTCATTTACACAAACAGCATCTACTACACTTGTACAAATACTAATCTGTGATTCATCACATTCATACACTGATGGGACACACATCAGAGGCAATGAATTGTTCAGTGTCTTGCCCAGGGACACTTCAGCAAGTGACTGCTTGTGGAATCAAACCCCCAACTTTCCCATTGGAGGATGACTGCTCTAACCACTCAGCCACAGCCGCCCCAGAAGTGAGCACCTTATTGGACTGAACTGTTTCTTACGTGCGATTTGTGGAGGAGTGAGATGTTTAAAGCCAGCATACAGGCCAATGGTGAAAGTCACAAAACCAGTCCGCAAGCAGATACGAGTGTGGCCAGAGGGGTCTTCAGAGGCACTCCAGGACTGTTTTGACACCACAGATTGGGGTATGTTCAAAGAAGCTGCTACCACAAACAACAACACATGTCTCCAGGAGTACTCAGACACTGTATGTTCATACATCACCAAGTGCATTGATGATGTAACCAACCTCAAAACCATCACTGTTCGGGCTAATCAGAAGCCATGGCTGACAGCTGAGGTTTACAGACTCCTGAGAGCTAGGAATGCTGCCTTCAAAGCGGGAGATCAGGTGGGCCTGAGGGCAGCCAGAAAGAACCTGGAACTGGGCATCAAAGAGGCCAAGGAGCAGTATTCCAGGAAAATAGCTCACCGTTTCAAGGACAGCAAGGATACACGCAGTCTGTGGCAGGGAATACAGACCATCACAAACTACAAACCACCCCCCCAGACCTGTGACAGCTCAACCTCTACGCTGAATGAACTGAATGAGTTCTTTGCTCGGTTTGAGGCAAGTAACAGCACACCTGCACATAAACTCCCCCCCTCTCCTGATGGCCAGGTGCTGGCGCTGTCCTCAGACAGCGTAAGGCGATCATTTATCAAGATTAACGCCCGGAAGGCCTCTGGTCCTGACAACATACCTGGTCGTGTGCTGAAGGACTGTGCAGGGGAACTCGCAGCGGTCTTCACGGACATCTTTAACATCTCAC
>JBBPBX010076442.1:0-13357 GCA_038048925.1 Garcialebias charrua | reverse complement strand
TATATATATATATATATATACATAATATATATATATATATATATATATATACTATATAATATACAGGTAGTCCCCGACTTACGAGCGAGTTCCGTTCCTGCGAGTTGCTCGTAACACGAAAATTCGTAAGTTGGAACACGAAGCACGTGTTCTCGTAAGTCCGGATTTTCGCTCGTAAGTTGGAACATTTATGCTAGCGCTACTACGAACACTCGTTTTTCATCAAAAACGTTCATATTAGTTCATAAACATGGTCGGAAACGTGTTTCCAAACGGTTAGCTAACACACTTTCATCTAAAAACACAAAAAAGTGCTGTATTTTTTACAAATTTACTGCTCGTTCGCCAGCTCGTAAGTCCGGACGCTCGTAGGTCAGAGCGCTCGTAAGTCGGGGACTACCTGTACACTGTATATATACAGTATATATATATCAGAGTCAGAGAATCTTTATTGTCATTCGCACCACATGTGGTACATGTGATGAAACGAGATTATGTACACAGGGTCCCAGTTACATCCAACAATAAAATGTAAAAGAAAAACAGTAATAACATCTAAGATATGAACTAAGAAAAACATCAACTAAAAATACACTAAGCACTAATATCATAGAAAACATTACTCCAAACAGCAGCACGAACATGAGTCTGTATGAGCAGATGGGCACGAATGAACACAGCAACATGAAACAGATCAGCAGCAACATGATGTGATATTTTGCAGTGATTATTCTGGTTATTTATTCATGAGTCTAACAGCCTCAGGGTAAAAGCTGTTCCTCAGTCTAGTGGTTCTACACTTAATGCTCCTCAGCCTCCTTCCTGGGGGAGTGGGGCAAAAAGTGTGTGTGCTGGGTGAGTGGGATCTTTCATGATGCATCTGGTGTACATGTCTGTGATAGTGGGGAGACTGACTCCAACAGACCTCTGTGCAGCCTTCACCACTCTCTGCAAAGCTTTTCTTTCTGCAGCTGTGCAGCCTCCATGCCACACGTTGATGCTGGAGCACAGGATGCTCTCCACTGCACACCTGTAGAAGGAGGTGAGGACTGGGCTGCTCAGACCAGCTCGTCTCAGCCGTCTGAGGAAGTAGAGTCTCTGATGACCTTTCTTGATCAGGCTGGTGGTGTTGTTGCTCCAGCTGAGGTTATCATTCAAGTGTACACCCAAGTACAGGTAGTCCTCTTCTTACGAACGAGTTCCATTCCTACGGCCGTTCGCATGTCGAAAATCGCCGTAAGTCAGAAAACACACGAGCCGCCACTTATACACGTACATGTACAGTACTGTACAGTTACCAAGCACTTCGCCTATCCTAACACAGTACAAAAAACACATACAGTACATTTGGAGACATAATAAAGGAAAAAAAGTTAATTTCTTACTGTTAGCTGGGGAAGCCTGTTAGCATGTTGGCTCGTTGCACGTCCGAGCTCTGCAGCTTCCAGCTGCTTCACGCGGTCCAAACTGTTTACAGGAAGGACTGTTAGCATGTTAGCTCCATACATTTGGAGCCATAATTAAGGGGGAAAGAGTTAATAACTTACTGGGCGTTTCTCCACGTTAGCACGTTAGCTCGGTGTTCCCGCGGTGAGCTGGTGGTGTCGGCCGGCGTGGTGGGATGCGGCGGAGCGATCAGCGGCTGCTGCTCTGGGCCTGAGACGTCCACAGAGTTCACCGAGTGTTTCCAGCTCATTTATCCATAAGAGGCAAACTCTGATCGGACACGGCACGCGGTCCTCCAAAGTCGGCTGTCGAGGGGAAGCTAACCGAATGCTTGCGGACACACTGCCGAAAACTGGCGGACACTGACGAAAACTGCGTAAATCGGCTTCTAAATAATAATAATAATAATAATAATAATAATAATAATAATAATAATAATAATAATAATAATACTTTTTTTATGAAGCCATTTAAAACAACCACATCTGCAACAAAGTGCTGTACACATGAAATCAAGAACATTTAAACACATGAAGTAGGATTTTTCAACCAATACAAAAAACAACCTAATTTATTTTATTTTATATTTTTATTAATAAGATGCGTTCGTAACACCGAATAGCCGTAAGTCAAGACCGCCGTAACTCGAGGACTACCTGTACTTGTAGCTGGAGACCACTTCCACCGCAGATCCTCTTATGTTCAGTGGGCTGTGGGTGTGTTTGTTCCTTCTGAAGTCTACAATCATCTCCTTTGTCTTCTTCACATTGATGTGAAGGTTATTTTCTTTGCACCAGCTCTCCAGGTGTTCCTCTTCCTGCCTGTAGCTGGACTCATCATTGTTTGTGATGCATCCCACCACAGCTGTATCATCTGCAAACTTTACGATATGACAGCCTGGATGGGTAGCTGCACAATTATATGTGAGCAGAGTGAACAGGAGAGGGCTAAACACACATCCTTGAGGAGAGCCAGTGCTGAGGGTTATGGTGGAGGAGGAGAAGTTGTGGATCCTCACTTACTGTGGTCTGTTTGTTAAGAAGTCTATATACTGGTATGTACCATACCATTTTATTTATAGAGCACTTAGAACAGCGACAAGGCCAACCAAAGAACTGTACAAACAAACAACAGGCAACTCATAGGCAACATACAAAATGAAGTAAAAAAAACAACAGAATATAAACATAAAATCATTGCAGATAATAAGTATAATGACCAAACACGAAAGCAACAGAATAGTAGCGGGTCTTTAAACGGGATTTGAAAACCGAGAGGGAGGGGGCCTGTCTGACGAGCAGAGGTAACTCGTTCCAGAGTCTTGGGCCTGCTACAGAGAAAGCCCTGTCACCTCTGCGTTTAAGACGAGTTCCTGGAACTGTGAGAAGTAACTGGTCCACTGACCTCAGAGCACGTGGTGGGACATACGGGTGTATCAAATCAGAGAGATAGGCGGGGGCGAGACTGTTCAGCGATTTGTAGACATACAGGAGAATTTTGAACTGGATTCGAAGATGAACTGGTAGCCTAGTGCAGGGAGGCCAAGACTGGTGTAATGTGCTCTCTGGTGGTCTGACTGATGTCACACAGGAGTGAATTGCAGTAATCATGCCTATGCGTGAATTACTGTCTCCAGGTTATTTTTGGATAACCACAGACCGCCGAGCTACCACAGCCCTCTGTGTGGAGCAGAGAGCTGCTATCTTGGGCGCCGGAGGAGCAGATGGTGGGGGTTAAGGGCCTTGCTCAAGGGCCCAGAGTGGGGCAAATGAGGTGGGAGGCAGGTATGGGTGCTTCACCTATCCCATCCATATTTTTTATGTTGTCGGTACCAGGAGTTGAACTGGGGATCTTCCGATCATACCACCTGCTCTAATCTCAGCGCCTTCACCAGCACATCTGGTCAGTCCATGTTAGACCATGTTCAGTGTGCTGCAGCACTGTGTTTCCATTCCTCACGGGTAAGTTTTACTGAGATATTTTACTGGGACAATGTAAAAATAACTTTTTTTCACAGTGGACACTGGGACAACACTGCACTCACATCAAATAAAATGTGATTTGACTTAAAGGGTCTGACAGAATAAAGGCAGAGATGAGAACTAAAAAGTGTATCACTACTCTGAAAGTGCGCTTCACTAAAACTTTCGTTAAACTCCATCCACTGGTCCGTGAGCTAACAAACTCACATGAACACAGACAGCTAAAAATAAACACATGGTTTGTCCAAAATATAATGGCCAAAAAAATCATTAGCGTTATGTTTGTCTGGATAGAAAACTGGTAAACCCGGCCAGTAAGGTGAGACTTGTTCTTAGTTAAAATGGTTTTCTGGATTTTCTTCAAAGATAATTTGGTCTAATTTGCATCAGAGTGCAAATGTTTGCTGGGATGGCCTAAGGATGTGATGACATCATCAGTCAAACATAGCAAAAAGAAAGGTGTGTCTGAGAAAACGAAAGGAAAAGCCAGCTGAGTTTTATTTTATTTTATTTTATTTTTTATGAGAGCAAGATTTGAGATACTAAAAGTAAGTAAAAAATAATAAATGAGATTGTGAGATTTGGTGACTGCTCCTCTGCTTGTGCTTTGATAATAAGCAACATGTTGTGTATTATTTCCAACACCGAACCAACAAATTGTCAAGTATGCAGAAATAAATGAACATAGACAAGTTTGTCAGAGCAATAGTGAAATTACTGGAAGAGTCTCATCACAGAGACACGCGAGCCATGAGACACAAGTTCTGTCACACCTACAGACAGTTTAGTTAGCAGTTAACCAACATGAATGTTTTTAGTCAGTGGAGGAAACCTGCAACAGCTTTAACAGCTGCGTCACTGTACAACATACATACAGTATATGTATTTATATATGTGTGTTTGGGGGGTGGGGGTGCAAACATACCTCTTCTCCTTTCTCACAAACTTTACACTTTCAAATAAGAAAATGAACGATCACAAATGTCAGAAAAGATGAAAATGAGATAGATAGTTCCCTTGTCAGTCAGTGCACTCGGTGCAACACATTAGCTATGGGAATTGCGCTGCCGCGCGGTTCACCTGAAGTAATACAATCACGCCTCTTTACGAGGCAAGTGGGCGTCAGCGTCACCACAGAGGCCCCGCCCTCTTGATGTAAGACCGACTGACGCCACGCGGTTCACCTGAAGTAATACAATCACGCCTTGAATAAGGCAGGTGGGCGTCAGCGTCATCAATGAGGCCCCGCCCTCTTTGTATAAAAGGAGGCTGACGCCCCACCTTTCTTTCTCTTTTTGCCCTTGACCTAGCTTACACCTGAATTTCGCAGGACTGAGGACTCCGTACGACAGGAACACTCAACTGGAGGTGAGATCGCTCCCTGCCCCGAGCGTCATGGAGGGCCTCTCTGCGAGCGCTAGGCTTAGTGGGAGGCTAACCTAGTGTCATCGACATTTTATTTTTCTGCTGTTTTGCCACTCAGCTAGCTGACGCTAACTTCTTCACCACGGTTAGCGGATGGCTAACTGGCTACAACTTGACGTCTCTTCTCGGCCATGGCTCCGGTCTCCGGAGAAGAGCGAGAGAAAATTGAAGAACTCCAACAACACCAGCAGGCCAGCGAGCCCCGGCTCCCGAGCCTGCTCCAGCGGATGTGGATACCCCCTTTCAGCAACAGACACCCACGAGGCTTGTCCGGTTTGCTTTGGGTTGCTACACGTGAAAACACTCAACGTTATTTTCTCGCGGATGGCTCCGGAGAAAGGCAAGTGAAATTGAGTAACTCCGCTGCTAACTGACTAGCTCCCACGGTTAGCCCGGCTAACCGAGAGCTCCCATGACAGTGTGAGGCAGATGTCTGGCTCGTGCAGCGCTGCTAACAATTAGCGTTGCTAACACAATTAGTGTTGCTAACACGATTAGTGCGGCTATGAGCGGACAATGGAGGCTTCCATTGTATGTGAAACACTGCTTAGTCTAGCTTGCTAACTAACCTTCTGTTCTGTCTTTTTCGCTATCCTGTGTAGCCGAATCGACGTTAGAGTTCATCCCACTGCTGCTAACTAAATTTGTCTACCGATTGCTACTCTACTCGACGGCCCGTTTAGCACCGCTAGCGGGCTCACGAGTACCTCCACTTTTAGTTCATGCTAACAAGGGGGCTCTCCAACCAGCAACGAAAAGAAAAGCAGTCCAGGAGGAGGAATTTCTGCCTACCTGATCAGCTACGCTGACTGGTAGTTTCCCTGCGTCCATGGCGAGAACACCGTGACGCTGAGAGCTTATCCACCTACGAGGCTAGGATGGCTCTCAGATGTCAACCATGTCAGAGTTCGAGGAACCCTGATGGGGTGGACAAGGGCGAGCAGAGGGAATCTCTTCCAAACAGGAGAACAGCCCAACTACTGCCCCCGACGAAGCCTCAACGACGGAGCAAGGCCTCGAGGAGGGAGCAGAGGGCTTTCCACAACAAGCTGCAACGGTGCTTGTTGAAGCAGACAGACCCACTCAGGCTCCGCTTGACCTGTGCAGCAGAACGGCTGAGTCTCTCAGGTGCCAAGACCTGCAACCCCACCGGGACAACAAGAGTCAAGGTTGGTGGGTAACTACAGTATTCCTCCCGAGGCAGCAACCTCGGTGAGGGACAACACGCCGGTGCCCCCAGGTTTTTTAACTGGGTTCACGCGGTCAGGGTCGGCACCCAAGGCGGCCACCGTTTCACCCCCTTCTCCCAGTTCAGGACTGGGAGGGCAGGGAACTGACGGATCTGCCTCACATCCAGAACTTCAGCCACCAAGGCCTACCCAGCAAACCATGTCGTCTTCAGCAGTGCAGCCGGAAAGGATTCAGCGCGCACAGTGCCCCGCGGCCCGCACGGCCTCGATGCTGCAGGCTCACCAGGCAGAAAAGCTGCAGGAACTGCAGGGGGCTACCAACAAAGGGAAAAGACGACAGAGCCGCTGGATGAGGTCCATAGGACTTTACTGCACGCCCTTCGGGCACATCGGCAGTCACTCTGGGTAAGAGCATGACTGAAGCGGTTGTCGCACAGTGACACCGGCGACCAACATCCTCACTGATGAGGGCTTTTCCACCCACGGGAAAAGGAAGGCCACACATATCCAAACCTCCCCAGGGTCCAAGAGACCATGGTGGAAGGGACAAAGATGTTCGTTAAAACACAAAACATGTTCCCCTGTTTGTGCGATAAAGACAACGTATTGTTTTAAAGCACTAATAAAACCCAGTGTTTTAGCGTCTCTGTGCAGAAGCCACGGGTCAACCCAGTACTTCTCCTGCGGTGCGGAGAGGTAGCAGAGACCTGCATGATCCTGAGCTGTCCCTGCACCATTACAGGCATTTCCACCCACTGAGGGAGAGAAAAGGCTGCACTTTTACCACCAGTATCTGTGTTAAAGGGACACAGATTAACTGGTTCAGAACGTTTAAACATACAAGAACACTCAAATGCTCGTGTAATAAAGAGAAATTGCCGTTCACACACGACAAAAGTCTCAAACTACTCAAGCTGTTCTGTGTCACGGCTCAGCATTAAAGGGAAAACTCCACTGTTTTTTAATGCAACCAGTGCCAACAGAGAGCATGGGGAGCCGCCTCACCCAGGCGGCCAACCCCCCTCTAATAAAACTGCGTCCATCAAAGGACCCAGTACACATGCAAACCGAGCAAGCGGGTCACGTCCACTGTCACCCGTGGTCTGCATCTGCAGTTCCACAAGCGGCCACCTCCTTTCACAGGGGTGCTGCCGTCTTCCTTAAAGCTGCAATATGTAATTTCTGGAACACGCTGGCACTTAGGAAAATTTTGAACAGAGACACGTTTCTGGTCCCTCCCCCTCAGAGCCATATATGGCTCTGCTCCCCGTCACTCTCGCAGTAAATCAGCTCAGCTTCCTTAACTCCGACATCCACTCATGTCATCTCGCAGCCGCTCCAAATTTCTGTGTTTATATGTTAATAAAACGTTCTAAAAAATAAAATAAAAACAGGGAGTGCTGGTCCAGCACACCAGAACACCAGCAAATCTGCAGAGCCTGCAGCCACGTTGAACCCGATTTTAATTCGCTCGGACAAATTCATTCATTTCCTGAATGTTTCTGTCATGACTCAGCGGAGGATGAAGCGATCACTTGACTTTTGGCAAAAAAACAAAAGAAAAGTCCAGAGCAGGGATGAAGAAGGGGAATTTAATAAATTTGTGTCACATACAAAACAGTTTTGCATCGCTTTGCAATTCTTTGAATGAGAACGTGCCGCGGCCGCTGCGGGCTGCTAGGGGGGGCGTGGGTTAGGAGCATGAGAAGTGAGAAGCTCTGTTTTTAGGGTCACTCTGTGTTTTTATAAATGCTGATAGAGAAGCAAGGGGACTATAGTTTTTTTCAGAGATTACTTTGTCTAACATCAGTCTGTCAGGAGATAGTGACAGAGTGAAGAAATATGTTGAAAAAAATATTGTTAGAAAGGTTACAGACTGCACTACAAAACTACATACTGCAGCTTTAAGCCCAGACAGCACTCATGTCTCTAGAGACAAGATCTCAGTCATGATGCAGAAAGGAGTGATCAGAATGATCCCTGCTCACGATGTAAAAAGGGTCATTAGAGCAAGTATTTCCTGCTCCGAAACGGGATCAGGGCTATTTTGGATTTTTTCACATCAGCATCCTGCCTTGCCGCAGATAATACCTCCGCTTTGCCTTCCAGGGCATCGCATTCGAGTTTTGGCAATGCCTTTTGACTTGGAATCCGCACCCCGGTCATTTGCAAAATGTCTGGGGACACAACAGAGTCCAGGCATAGCAGCACACCGAGAGGGTGATGTTTCACCTGGAAGCTCTAGGTTTCATCATGAACCTGGAAAAGAGCAATCTGACCCCATCTCAGATTACCGTATTTTTGGATGTAGAGGTCAACTCCATTCTGTACAGAGCAAGGCTCTCAGAGACTCGGGTTTCATCCTTCCACCTCGGCCTGGCACTTTTTCAGCCAGGCCGGAGAGTCTCCCTCAAACTGTGCCAGCGTCTCCTGGGCCTCCTGGCGGCAGCCATTGTCTGCGTGCCTCAGGCCTTATTAAAATGCGCCTTCTACAGATATGGCTCAACAAACAAACATATCCTGCCCCTCCCAGAGGGACAAGGGGGATACTGATCAACACAGAGTGCATGAAAGCTCTGGAGCCCTGGAGGGCAACTTCAGTGTTCAGGTCAGGCGTCACACTGGGACGAGTACTGTCTCGTGTACTGGTCACCACAGACGCTTCAAAGACTGGGTGGGGAGGTCTCTGCAGAAACCAGTGTGCCCAAGAGCTCTGGAAACAGCAGGAGGCAAAGCTCCACATAAATTTCCTGGAACTGAAAGCAGTGTTTTTGTCGCTGAAGCTTTTTTTACAGGGAGGGACTGATTGCACAACAACATGTCCTGGTAAAATCGGACAACAGGACTACTGTGTCCTACATCAACAGAAAAGGCGGGACAAGGTCACAACCCCTTCTCAGGTTGACACACAGGCTGCTCATGTGGTGCAACGCCCAGATATTGTCCCTGAGGACGACACACATCCCGGGTGAGTTAAACAATGGGGCAGATGCCCTCTCAAGAGGGCCCCTCCTCTCCTCAGAGTGGAGGCTGAACCCACGAATCATGGACCAGATCTGGGCACGATACAGGCGGGCATCCGTAGATCTGTTTGCTTGCAAAAGCAACACGCACTGCTCCCTGTATCATTCGATAAGGGAGACAGACGCACCACTGGGAACAGACGCCTTGGCGTACGAGTGGCCAGCGGGGGAGCTGTATTATGCGTTTCCCCCCATCCCCCTGATTCAGGCGACGCTGGAACGCGTACGCAGGGGAGCTCTCTCCCTCATACTGATAGCTCCCAGGTGGCCACAGAAACCATGGTTCCCAGAGGTGATCTCACTGTTGACGGGGACACCATGGCAGCTGCCCCCCCACAGGGACCTGCTGACTCAGGCCCACGGGCAGCTCCTTCACCCACGCCCAGAATTGTGGCTTCTCTGGGCTTGGCCGCTGAAAGGAACTGGCTGATGGCCTCAGGACTGCCTAGTAATGTGGTAAACACAATACAGGGAGCGAGAGCACAGTCTACTCAGACTCTCTACGCTCACAAATGGCGTGCTTTTGAGGCCAGGTGTCTAGAGAGGAATATTATCTCATATTCCTGTGACCTGGTCCAGCTCCTCACTTTTCTACAAGACCTGCTGGAGAAGGGCTGCTCCTTCTCCACCATTAAGGTCTTTCTGTCAGCCATCTCAGCATGCCATGAAGGCTAGGGAGGTAAATCACCCGGTGCCCACCCTTTCATGATACGGTTCATGAAGGGTGTGCTGAGGAAAAGGCCTCCCAGCAGGACTCTGGCCCCTGTGTGGGACCTGCAGTTAGTCCTGGACGCTCTATGTGAGCCTCCATTTGAGCCTCTTAGCAGCATTAAGATAGATTTATTATCTTATAAAACTGCTTTGCTCTCAGCTCTTTGCTCAGCTAAACGTGTGGGTGACCTCCACGCTTTATCTGTGCACCCAATGTGTACCAGGTTTACCCCTGACGGGTCAAAGGTCACCCTGCGTCCAAACCCTGCATATGTGCCAAAGGTTCCAACTTTAAATCGCAGAAGTCTGGACTTTAAGCTCTCAACGTTTCCTCCTCCCCCTGTCCTCACTGAAGGACAGAGGAGACTGAAAGCACTCTAAGGCCCTGTTTACACGGACACTGTGTGGGGGAAACGGATGTTTTGGGTATGTTAATTAGGTGAAAAGTTTTGCGTTGACACGGTCGAATTCTGTGGATACGACTCTCTCCCCCTCCACCCCCCGTCCTCATGATTTAACTGTAGTTACCATGCTGGGCCGTTAGATGGCGCTGTGATTATTGGAACCTTCACTACTGCGCATGCGCTGCCTGAGGTAAACAGAGCAGCTGCCTCGTCTGTTTTCCTCTCTGGCTAAAATCAGCTAACTACAAGTTGTTGTCAACAAGTTAACAACAAGTTAAAGCTGGAATTTGGATAAGAGTCAACAGATTTGACACCAAGCGGGACTCTCTTCATCTACCAAGCTCCACACCAGACAGACGCTGAGTGGACTGTGGACCAGAACCGCTGAGCGGGCTGTGGACCAGAACCGGACATTACTCTGTGATAAACAGCTGACTTACAGCAGGTAAATCAACGTTCTTAATATAATGTTTGCTCTTGTTTACTTTGATCACACAACAACTGAGTTTTTATTTATTTATTTATTTATTTCTGCCAGGTGGAGCTGTCGTTCCAACAGGCTGATGGTTCGGCGGTTCTGATGGGTCCAGATGAACACACAGCAAGAGTCCAGTTCATTAACGTAGTTACAGTTCGGTTCACGTGTTTTAATAGTGTGTTCAGTTTAATTCTCAGTGTTTGTGTTACGTAAAGTTTGTGGTGCTGAATAAATAAATAAATAAAAAATAAACCTGGTGTCTTCATTTTCACAGCACGTTACGCACTGTTTAAAAAATGTAACGAGTCCAGATAGATACTGTAGTTCAGATAAATTTACATCTCCCACGCCAACATAAATACTGTTTATTATTGTTAAACTGTTATATTTTGCAACGTGACACGTGAAATGTCAGACTGTCCGCGCGTGCGGGCTGCGCGCATGTGGTTGACACAAAAGCTCCACGGGAGATGTTTACATTATCAGCGGGGGGTCAGCGAAAAACTTCCACCTTGAGAGCAGGGTCAGAAAAGTATCGGTGTCATCGAGGGGGGCCAGCAGCGTCGTGTAGGCGATAAGCAAAGTCGCAAAGAGAAAGTAGCGGTTACACTCAAAATATGCGCCGTGTAAACTGGCCCTAACTGTCAGTTGGAGAAAAACAAACCAGCTGTTTGTGTGTTTTGCTAATCCAGCTGCTGGCAGAGCCCTGTCAAAACAGCGCCTCTCACACTGGGTGACTGAGGCCATTAAACTAGAATGACTGAATTTTCAAGATCCTGAGGACAAACCCCCTCCTTCTCTTCAACCATTAGTAGGCCATTAACTGCCTTTTGTTATAAATATGCGTGCACACAAGTCAGACACCCCAACCACACCAGACTGCATTCCAATGTTTCAACCAGGTAAGTAAGACTCTGCTTGCACTTCCCCCCTTAGTCAGAAGAGAGGCCCTGACCTGAATTCACACATAACAAACCCTGAAGTTATCTCACAGTTGAACATTTTGGGACATCCACTGGACGGAAAGCTTTGTCTGCTCCAGAACAAGTTTATGCATACAATTGTTGTTGTTGTTGTTGTAGTTGTTGTAGTTGTTGTTGTTGTTGTTGTTGTTGTTGTTGTTGTTGTTGTTGGTGGTGGTGGTGGTGGTGGTGGTGGTGGTGTTAGTGTTGTTGTTGTGGTTTAACTTTGTATAAAAACTATAAAAATAAAGTATAAAAAAAAACAAATGTAGGACTGGTAGGACTGGAAAGCACCTTGCATGGTAGTCTGCCGCCACCGGTTTATGAATGTGTATAGCATTCAATATATGTGTAGCACTTTGAGATTTTCAGTAATGAAAAGTGCGTTATAAATTGAATTAATTATTATTATTATATAAATGTCTTCTTCTGCTGTACTGATTATCCTATAACCCTGATGTTCTGTCAAATAAATTATTTTGCTTACAAGTACTGCCTCTCTCCTTATCCTTGGCACATGTATACACGGTGCATTCCGACACATGCAGGTGGCCCATTGCTGTGTTCTACAACATGCTTGACCTATTGTTGTCTGTCACCTGACGGACCGACACAGGTCACATGACATGAAGTCAACTGATGGACTGACATAGGTCACACGACCTAAAGTCAAGTGACAGACCAATACAGGTCACATGACCTGAGGTCAACTGACAAAACGACACAGGTCACACGACATGAAGTCAACTGACGGACCGACACTGGTCACATGACATGAGGTCAACTGACGGACCGACACAGGTCACATGACCTGAAGTCAAGTGACGGACCAACACAGGTCACATGACCTGAGGTCAACTGACAAAATGACACAGGTCACACGACATGAAGTCAACTGACGGACCGACACTGGTCACACGACATGAGGTCAACTGACGGACCGACACAGGTCACATGACCTGAGGTCAACTGACGGACCGACACAGGTCACATGACCTGAGGTCAACTGACGGACCGACACAGGTCACATGACCTGAGGTCATGTGATGGACCAACACAGGTCACATGACCTGAGGTCAACTGACACAACGACACAGGTCACATGACATGAAGTCAACTGACGGACCAACACAGGTCACATGACCTGAGGTCAACTGACAAAACAACACAGGTCATACAACATGAGGTCAATTGACGTACCGACATAGGTCACATGGCATGAGGTCAAGTGACGGACCGATACAGGTCACATGACCTGAGGTCAAGTGACGGACCAACACAGGTCACATGACCTGAGGTCAACTGACAAAATGACACAGGTCACACGACATGAAGTCAACTGACGGACCGACACTGGTCACACGACATGAGGTCAACTGACGGACCGACACAGGTCACATGACCTGAGGTCAACTGACGGACCGACACAGGTCACATGACCTGAGGTCAACTGACGGACCGACACAGGTCACATGACCTGAGGTCATGTGATGGACCAACACAGATAATGACCTGAGGTCAACTGACACAACGACACAGGTCACATGACATGAAGGCAAATGACGGACCAACACAGGTCACATGGCCTGAGGTCAGCTGAAAAAACGACACAGGTCACACAACATGAGGTCAATTGATGTACAGACATAGGTCACATGGCATGAGGTCAACTGACGGAGCGACATAGGTCACATGACCTGAGGTCAAGTGACGGACCAACACAGGTCACACGACAT
>JBBPBX010076440.1:0-17110 GCA_038048925.1 Garcialebias charrua | reverse complement strand
GACATCATGTGCAAAGGGTCAATAGGATCAAACAAATATGATATGAGCCAAATGATAGAATAGCAACATGTCTAGTAGGGTGTATCTCACCTCTTGCCCATTGACCCCTTGAGATAGGAACTGTAACAAGTGCAAGATGACTGACTAACAAAGCAATAAAGAGAAGAGTACGGTAACTCACCTCTGAAGACATTCCAGAGTTGATGTAAGGCCTGATGGGTAGTGGATGTTGAAGGAGTAATAGCTGCCAAACATCACGCAAAGGGCAGAAATTAAGGAAGGGATGTTGCCATGCACAATGTTCCGATCCAAACTCAGCATAAACCGTCTGGCAACAAAGCAGGACTGTCCTAAAAAAATAAAGAAATGGGCTTAGTTTGCCAATACTGTTTTTAATTTGAACACAACAATATTAAGTTTCAGTAAATACATTTAAAAGAGCGAAGGAAAAACACATTAGTAAAAGTATGTATGTTGTGTACATGTAGTATGTATGTTGCATATAGTATACATATGTATTCTATAAGTTTGTTGTATGATGTATTCTATATGTTTGTTGTATGATGTATTCTATATGTATGTTGTATGCATGTATGTAGTATGTATGTATGTAGTATGTATATATTCTTTATGTATGTATGTAGTATGAATGTATGTAGTATGTATGCATGTACTATGTATGTATGTATGTATGTATGTATGATGTATTATGTATGTATGTATGTATGTTTGTATGTATGTTGTATGTATGTATATATGCATGTTGTATGTATGTATGATATATGTATGTAGTATGTATGTATGTATGTAGCATGTATGTAGTATGTATGTAAGGAGGGAGCATGTATGTATGTAGCATGCACCAGTATGTAGTATGTAGTATGTAGTATGATGTATGTATGTATGTAGCATGTATGTAGTATGAATGTAGCATGTATGTATGTATGTATGTATGTATGTAGTATGTATGTTACATGTATGTATGTAGCATTTATGTTGTATGTATGTATGATGTATGATTGTATGTATGTAGTATGTATACCGAGTGATAATATCAACAAACCTCATTGTCAGCAAAGGGTGTAGGCTTCAGGGCAGGCACATGAACCTCTTCATAACCTTTGCGTTGCTTACGAAGAGCCATCTGGGAGCTGGCAACGTTTGTTGGCCATGAAATGGCTACCCTGAGTGAAGGTCAAGTCTTCAAGGTCCAGAAGCTGTCGAGGCACCACTGACTGTAGGAGAACACGACAGCTTTAATAGTCTGGCACATTTCCATCAAGTGTATGTCTCTATAGAAAATGTGACAGTATTTACCTCTCCATGGCCAACGTCCAATGCTTCCACGTCATCAACGCGAGACTTCCTCACCCTCTCCCTGCGAGATCGCTCTTCCTAGAAAACAAAACCGAGCTGTGATGGTCCACACAGACAAATGGTTTTATGGCATAACTTCACAAACAGGAATTCTTACCTGAATTATGTCCTCCTTCTCTGTCTCCTGAAGTTGGTAGAGAATCTTTGACAGCTCCTGATCCGACTCCATTTTCCCTATGATACGTTCATTTTATGCTTCACTCTGAGCGCTTGCCAGCATGGTACAATACTGAACTCTGTGTATGTGAAAAGACACAAACAATTTCAAAATAAAAACAATATGGCAGAACGTTGTGGCAAACTTTCATCCAGCCAGACTTGACTTACTCATACGACGGTGCTGACGGAGGATTTTAATGAAATCGAATGCGTTGATGCCCAACAACAGCACCAGCTGGTTCTCACATTCCCTGTCATCACTGACAGTCTGTAAAACAGGAGAAAAGGGGTGTCCAAAAGATCTGTGTGTGTGTAAGGGGGGGCACGAGTCAACTATCAACAAATGTCAACAGACAAACCTTGAGGATTTCTAAGACTTCATCAGCTTTCTTTTGAGAGACAATGGCATCGTCATAAAATAATAAGAATAATAATTAATTTAATTTACAACGCACTTTTCATTAACAAAAATCTCAAAGTGCTAGAAACGACTGAACTGACGCTGGAGCCAAAAGGCATCAATGTCTCTAGGATGTAAATCTTTTTTATTCATAGTCATCACATCACCTGTTTCTCCGAGCTACAAAAACAGGAATTAATTAACAATAAAAATAAATGTCTGAATAAAAAGGCTAAAGTGAATAATGACAAGAACACTACACTTACCGTACATTGGCTGTAAGTGTAGTGGTCACACATGCCATCTGAGTGTTTATCTCGTACTTCTCCAAACTGGTCTTCATCTCCTTCCTGCAAACCAGAAAAATTATTACTTTTATAATTTATTTGGAGCACAAACATCTGTATGTTCCAAAGCTTTTGGGGACAAAATTTGCAATAACTTTTATCACTGAAATTCAAAGTCAGGTGAATCTTATTTTCAGTGAGGGTCAGTTCGTTGTGCAGAAAGCTGTTGGAACAAAAAGGAATTTAACATCATGAAAAAAAACACTTTACCTTTAAAAAAAAAAATTCTTATCTGACCTGAGCTTAACCGTTCCTTAATAAATTCACGTAATGGTCAAATATGTTGGATTTAAAAAGTACCCTGATGCATGCTCAATAATCCAGGTAGAAAAATCTAAAAAAGCTAAGTCTGGTCCTCTGGACAGTCAAAAAAATAAATAAATGTAGAAACGTTTCGTCTTTCGTCCAAAAGACTTCCTCAGTCTGAGCTGTTGTATTCAGCTCAGTCTTATAAATAGCACCCTCTCACAGTGGAGTGGCTGATGACCGCCGAAACCAGCTGCTCACATGATCAAGGAGGACCATCAGCCTAACGATGGACTCGTTAGCACCCTGATGGTTGTTTGCTATTCACAGAGGGCTGAGTGATACAAGCAATAACAGCATTGTAAGAGGGGGACAGTTGAACCCGGAGGCCTCCACCTCTGTTTAATGATGGGCGGTTTCTTTTCACAAAGATGGACTCCTTTACTCCTCTCTCAAACCATTGTTCCTCTCTATCAAGGATGTGAACATCTTCATCCCTGAAAGAGTGACCGCTGGCCTGGAGACGAGTGTAGACTACAGAGTCCTGGTCTGATGATGTTGATCTTCTGTGCTTTTTTACATTTTTCTACCTGGATTATTGATCATGCATCAGGGTACACTTACATTGGCTGTAAGTGTAGTGGTCAGGTCACACATGCTTCCTCTCCTTCACGGTCTTCATCTGAGTGTTCATCTCGTACTTCTCCAAACTGGTCTTCATCTCCTTCCTGCAAACCAGAAAAATTATTACTTTTATAATCTATTTGGAGCACAATAGTCAAATATTCTGGATTTAAATTGTTTCATTTTGACGTCTTCCAAATCATCGCTTGCACTGTGTGCTCAGCATAACATTAAATATATTACTTTAATTAAAAATCTGTGATTTTTATCAATTTTGTTGTCCTGTGACATGTTCAAATCTGTTCTGCCATCTTTGTTTTGATTTTTGTGAAAACAAAGTCAGAAAACAAAAGATGCTTCTTGTTTGTTATTTTAAACGTTTTATTTAAAATAAACTGGAGTGCACAGAATAACTTTAAAAGTTGCTGTTTTAAATTAAATGCAGAGGTTTCAGCATCTATTCTGTGTAAATGTTCTGCTTGTTTTATCACAAAGTGACTGTAATTACTCTTCGTGGTCGCTATAGAGGCGCTGTTGACTCCCGCTAGCTTAGCCTTTAGCTTAACCGTTAGCTTGCGAGTAGCATCTAACAAAATCGGATTAAAAGCAACTTTCGCAAAGAGTTTTAGCCTGTACGTGATAATCGCTATAACCGCGTTCTTTTAAGAGACA
The DNA here is from genome assembly GCA_038048925.1 of Garcialebias charrua. NCBI lineage: Eukaryota > Metazoa > Chordata > Actinopteri > Cyprinodontiformes > Rivulidae > Garcialebias > Garcialebias charrua. The sequence goes on along the minus strand of JBBPBX010076440.1, from coordinate 13,285 downwards.
GACTTAATGTTATTAAACCTATTAACTTCCACGGCACGCGCAAGCACAATTGTCTCAAACGAAATTTTAAAATTATATTGTAGCTAACCGCTAGGTATGTTGACTTATATTAGTTAGCTAGCTCTACCGTTAGCTAACACGAGCTGAGTCAATATCCACATCGCCTGTTTTAAACATTTTGATACCAACCAACTTCATACATTATGATTAAAAAACATACTTACTGGTATCTGTTAAGATTTCCCAAGAGAAGCAAGCAAACGCGCTCAAAATGAGGCTCTGCGCATGTGCGATGTATGTGTATGTGTTCTTAGCATGCCCGTCAGTGTTGCCAGGTGAGAAATGTAGGACTATCGTACTAGAGCCCTAAAATTATTGTATTTTGAGGGAAATGATCATACACCCGTCATAAACAAAATAAAAAGTATGCTCTATAGTCACTCTGTTGTTGAATAGCGTCTAACAGGCACTCACAGCTTTGTGGCGTCAGTACTGGTGGGAACCATGGACAATAATACGTATTAATGTCTGGTGGCAACTAATGAGCCCACGCGCACACAGCAAGATCCAGTGTGTGTGTTCGACAAAACTTCAATAAGGCCGCAGGTGCAGGCAGTACCGGTGTGGGAGCTCTGTGAAGGGGATTTCCACCATTCCGTCCGCTTAAACCGACCAATAGCAAGACAGAAGACTTCTGCTTGACCAGACACTCTCATACAGCAGCACACTCAAACAAACAATTTTTTTTAATGAAAATAATAATACTTTAATAATAATAAAAATAAAATTATGATAATAATAAAAAAAAGCATCTCACTCAAACTAACGCCAAAGGGTTTTATCACAGAATAAATCCCCCAAAATTCTAATATTGGATGATATAATCAAAAAAGGCGTTCAATACAGGATCAACTGGACTTTATTCACCAGCATTCAACATTCACCAGCATATTGGATGATATGTTGTTTAAGTGATTTTCTTATTACTGTATTTTCCACCGTACATGTCGCATCAGTCCAATTATGTCCAATAAAGTGGAAAAATCTATGAACTTGTCTCACCGCCGTATATGTCGCATCTATTATGCGTCACCGCTGACGCGTCGCGTAACACGTCAAGGCATCTTTATTTATAGAGCATAGTTAAAACAGATAAACTGCTATCAAGGTGCTTTATAAACAACATCACTGCAGACAACCCGGAAATGTGGGCCGATGTTTTGCCAAAAATGGATTGGCTGCCAAATGGCCACAGGAGCATGCCCGGAAGTTCTGTAACAAGATTAACACTTAAAAACAATTATTTGTTTGCTGAAAATTATAGCAAAGATGTGTCTTAGCTGAACTTTTACTTAATACAGTAAATGCACATAATGGTCAAATCAGCTGAATTTAAAAAATCATGTTTAAAAAATTTAAACATGTTTAAAAAATACCGTACGGTAGTTTCACTGTCACAAGCGTGAACGAGCAGCGAGTGGAAACCGGGCATTTCTTTAAAATTTAACAAGCTAAACCCCTAAATATATATATATATATTTTGCTGACATTATAGTAAAGATGTGTCTGAGCTGCTTGGAATTGTTAAAAGTTTGAATGTAAAAATAACAGAAAAAAAGATAAATTTAACACTATTATGCTGTAAATGTAATTGTACTATTTTGTTTTCAGAATCACAGTTTTTCTTTGTTTTAAATACAGCGATAAGTAATTACGATGACAAAATGTTGTCTTTTTAACATATTGGTAATGTAAAAATAACAATAATAATTTGTTTTAGATTTTACAAAACACCCCTGTTACTTAAACATTGTTTTCCTGTATTTCAATTTACAAAATATTTCTGTCAGCATTTTACAGACATTTACTGTTAAATTCACGGACATTTTTTACAGTGTACCCTAAAAATCTAAGCTTCCCACGAGCACCGTAAAACCCCCAAACGGCCCTGCAAAGGCCGGTCAGGTGTATTTTTTGTGAAAAATAGTGTTACAGAAAAAAAATCATAACTCTGGATCCCGAAGTCCTGGAGACTCCAGATTTGAATCACATGTACATGGAGTAAGCCCTAAAAGAGTGTGAGAATTTTTTGCACGTACGTGCACGGGAAGAGGTCCAAATTTACAAAATATGTTCAGAAAATGCAGTTTTTGGGGGCCAAAACTGTTTAAGTTCCTAACTCGGGGCCGAAAGCGTTTAGGGACCCCAGATTTGAGGTGTCAACATTGAGGGGAGGGCGGAACACATCCATTTTGTCATTTTTTTCATAACTGTTTTTTCATGATTCCAACCTTGGGTCACGAATCGGGTAAGGTTCGGATTCTGACAGAGTGTTTTGCAAGGGTCAGATGACAATCCCAATTCATTTTTTAGAAAGGTGCTAGGAGGCTGATTTTTGAGTATGTTGTTCTCGGGCTCAAGCCGAACGCATGCGACTTGGTCCCGTGCGCCTCTGACCCATGGGTCCCCTGTAGCGGCCCCCCAAAAGCTGGAAAAGGCCTAAAAATCTAGGGTTGATATTTTTTGAACCGTTGATCCGATTTCCACCAAACCTACATGGATCTTCACGTCTCAGGGCCCTGTTTAACATATGTCAGATCCAGGTGCCTGGGACCCCTACAGGGCAAACTTTTTTCAGGAGCATCGTTGAGCAACGGGACCAAAACGGTTGGGTTCGGGATGTAAAACTATGTGGGGTTATCTGTTTTGATGGTAAAATTTGAGTTTCGGGGATCCTTGGGACATATTAATTTATGTTGCAATGTAACCCTAAGGGGCACAAGTCAACCATAAGGGATATGGCCCATACGTGACCATGTACCCCTAAGGGGCACAAGTCAGCCATAAGGGGTATGACCCATACATCACAATGTAACCCTAAGGGGCAGCAGACAACCATAAGGGGTACTACCCATACGTTACTATAAGGGGTACCAGAAGGCACGAGACGGGCACGGTCAATACTTTATCAATTCACGTTGGTATTTCAATATCACAAAGTATTGACCGTGCTCGTCTCGTACCGTTCTATGCCCATGAGGATAGAACGGTCCCACATGGACACGGCCAATACTTTATAATGTGAATACCTATATGAATGATTCGTGCCCATCTCGTACATTCTGGTGCCCATGAACATGCCCCTCTGGTATGTTCTATTCCCATGGGCATAGAACGGCACCACATGAACATGGCCAATACTTAATAAAGTGAATACCTATGTGAATGGCTCGTGCCCGTCTCATACCTTCCGGTGCCCATGACCGTGCCCTTCTGGTACAGTTCTATGCCCATGGGCATAGAACGGCACCACATGGGCACGTCCAATACTTAATAATGTGAATACCTATGTGAATGGCTCGTGTTTGTCTCGATCCTTCTGGTACCCATGACTGTGTCCCTTTGGTACCGCTCTATGTCCATGGGCATAGAACAATACCAGAGAGGCACGGCCATGGGCATGGAAAGGCACGAGATGGGCATGGTCAATACTTTACACAATGGAAATAGTATTGTGAATTGTGTGGCCCACGGCGTCGCGTAGGAAGGTCGTACAAATATTAGTTACATACCGTTGGAAAGGTTTGCTCAAGGGCAATTCAAAGAGACCTGTTTCAATCCTTTGCTACCTTCCTAAAGGCGTCTAGGTATCTCCAAATAAAAAAGGTTAAAAGGTCAATAAAAATGCGTATTGACCCCAAACACACAGAACGCAGTCAGGGTGATACGCTAATCAGTACCTGTGAGTTTTAGCCCTTTGCGAGGTTCCTAAGGCGGTCTAGGTCTATCCAAATTGAAAAGGTCATAAGGTCAGGCCAATATATAAATGGCTGTAATTCTTTGTGGAAAGCAGCTAGGGACACAATTTTTCCAGGGATGGAGAAGGACTCCTAGGTGATGACACCCTGAAAATCTGGAGTAGTTTGATTGTTTCTGGAGGAAGATATAAACATTTATAAATTAAGGCCTTCGAAGGCCGCACTTACAGGTTTTGGCCCACAGCTTCGCGTAGGAAGGTCGTACAAACATGGGCCTTATACCATTGGAAAGGTATGCTCAAGTGCAATTCAAAGAGACCAGTTTCAGCCTTGTGTGACATTTCTAAGAGGGCCTAGAGCCTTCCAAATTCAAAAGGTCAAAAGGTCAAGGAAAATGCGTATTGATCCCAAACACACAGGACGCAGTCAGGGTGATATGCTTATCAGGACCTGTGAGTTTCAGCTCTTTGCAAGGTTCCTAAGTGGGTCAATAAGCCTTCTAAAATGACAAAGTCATAAGGTCAGTGCATTTTTGCCCATAACTTCACGTAGGAAGGTCGTACAAAGATAAACCATACACCGTCGGAAAGGTCTCTGCGAGCCAGATCTGAAAATGTGAGTCCTGCGAGGTTACGTAGTTTCCCTAAGCAGGGAGGGAGTTTTATCAATTCACATTGGTATTTCAATATCACAAAGTATTGACCGTGCTCGTCTCGTACCGTTCTATGCCCATGAGCATAGAACAGTCACACATGGGCACGGCCAATACTTTATAATGTGAATACCTTTGTGAATGGCTCGTGCCCATCTCGTATCTTCTGGTGCCCATTACCATGCCTCTCTAGTACTTTTCTATACCCATGGGCATAGAACGGTACCAGAGGCAGAGGGGTACGACCAATACTTTATAATGTAAATACCTATGTGATTGGTTCATGTCCATCTCGTGCCTTCTGGTGCCCATGACCGTGCCTCTTTGGTACCGCTCTATGCCATGGGCATAGAACGGCACCACATGGGCACGGCCAATACTTTATAATGTGAATACCTATGTGAATGGCTCGTGCCCATCTCGTACCTTCTGGTGCCCATTACCGTGCCTCTCTGGTACCGTTCTATACCAATGGGCCTAGAACGGTGCCAGAGGCAGAGGAACACGGCTAATACTTTATAATGTGAATACCTATGTGATTGGCTCGTGCCTTCTGGTGCCCATGACCGTGCCCCTTTGGTACCGCTCTATGCCCATGGGCATAGAATGGAACCACATGGGCACGGCCAATACTTTATAATGTGAATACTTATGTGATTGGCTCGTGCCCGTCTCGTGCCTTCTGGTGCCCATTACCGTGTCTCTCTGGTACCGTTCTATTCCCATGGGCATAGAACGGTACCAGCGGGACACGGCCACGGGCATAGAAGGGCACGAGACGGGCACGGTCAATACTTTGCTATATTAAAATAGCAATGTGAATGAACCGTATCCATCTGGTACTGTACTATGCCCATTGGCATAGAACGGTACAAGAGAGGCATGGCCATGGGTACCAGAAGGTACAACGCGGGCATTGTCAATACTTTATACTATGAATACAATTGTGAATGGCTCGTATCCCTATGGTACCGTTCTATGCCCATGAGCATAGAACAATCCCACATGGGCATGGCCAATACTTTATAATGTGAATACCTATGTGATTGGCTTGTGCCCGTCTCATGCCTTCTGGTGCCCATGACCGGGCCCCTTTGGTACCGCTCTATGCCCATGGGCATAGAACGGCACCACATGGACACGGCCAATATTTTATAAAGTGAATACCTTATCTGAATGGCTCGTGCCGATCTCGTACCTTCTGGTACCCATTACCGTGCCCCTTTGGTACCGCTCTATGCCCATGGGCATAGAATGGCACCACATGGACATGGCCAATACTTTATAATGTGAATACCTATGTGAATGGCTCGTGCCCGTCTCGTGCCTTCTGGTGCCAATGACCGTGCTCCTTTGGTACTGCTCTATGCCCATGGGCATAGAATGGCACCACATGGACACGGCCAATATTTTATAAAGTGAATACCTATGTGAATGGCTCATGCCGATCTCGTACCTTCTGGTGCCCATTACCGTGCCCCTTTGGTACCGTTCTATTCCCATGGCCATAGAACGTTACCAGAGAGACACGGCCACGGGCATGGAAAGGCACTAGACGGGCACGGTCAATACTTTGCTATATTGAAATAGCAATATGAATGGACTGTATCCATCTGGTACTGTACTATGCCCATGGGCATAGAATAGTACCAGAGGGACATGGCCATGGGCACCAGAAGGTACGACCCGGGCATTGTCAATACTTTATACTATGAATACAATTGTGAATGGCTCGTATCCCTATGGTACCGTTCTATGCCCATGAGCATAGAACGGTCCCACATGGACACGGCCAATACTTTATAATGTGAATACCTATGTGATTGGCTCGTGCCCATCTCGTCGTTTCTGGTACCCATGACCGTGCCCCTTTGGTACCGCTCTATGCCCATGGGCATAGAATGGAACCACATGGGCACGGCCAATACTTTATAATGTGAATACCTATGTGAATGGCTCGTGCCTATCTCGTACCTTCTGGTGCCCATTACCGTGCCTCTCTGGTACCGTTCTATACCCATGGGCCTAGAACGGTGCCAGAGGCAGAGGAACACGGCTAATACTTTATAATGTGAATACCTATGTGATTGGCTCATGTCCGTCTCGTGCCTTCTGGTGCCCATTACCGTGTCTCTCTGGTACCGTTCTATTCCCATGGGCATAGAACGGTACCAGTGGGACACGGCCACGGGCATAGAAGGGCTCGAGACGGGCACGGTCAATACTTTGCTATATTGAAATAGCAATGTGAATGGACCGTATCCATCTGGTACTGTACTATGCCCATGGACATAGAACGGTACAAGAGGGGCATGGCCATGGGTACCAGAAGGTACAACGCGGGCATTGTCAATACTTTATACTATGAATACAATTGTGAATGGCTCGTATCCCTATGGTACCGTTCTATGCCCATGAGCATAGAACAATCCCACATGGGCATGGCCAATACTTTATAATATGAATATCTATGTGATTGGCTTGTGCCCGTCTAATGCCTTCTGGTGCCCATGACCGTGCCCCTTTGGTACTGCTCTATGCCCATGGGCATAGAACGGCACCACATGGACACGGCCAATACTTTATAATGTGAATACCTATGTGAATGGCTCGTGCCGATCTCGTACCTTCTGGTGCACATTACCGTGTCCCTTTGGTACCGTTCTATTCCCATGACCATAGAACGGTACCAGAGAGACACGGCCACGGGCATGAAAAGGCACGAGATGGGCACGGTCAATACTTTGCTATATTAAAATAGCAATGTGAATGGACCGTATCCATCTGGTACTGTACTATGCCCATGGGCATAGAATAGTACCAGAGGGGCATGGCCATGGGCACCAGAAGGTACGACCCGGACATTGCCAATACTTTATACTATAAATACAATTGTGAATGGCTTGTATCACTATCGTACCGTTCTATGCCCATGAGCATAGAATGGTACCACATGCGCATGGCCAATACTTTATAATGTGAATACCTATGTGAATGGCTCGTGTCCATCTCGTGCTTTCTGGTGCCAATGACCGTGCCTCTCTGGTACCATTCTATGCCCATGGACATAGAACGGTACCAGAGGCAGAGGGGCATGGCCAATACTTTATAATGTGAATATCTATATGATTGGCTCGTGTCCGTCTCATGCCTTCTGGTGCCCATGACTATGCCCCTTTGGTACCGTTTTATGCCCATGGGCATAGAACTACACCACATGAGTACGGCCAATACTTTAGAATGTGAATACCTATGTGAATGGCTCGTGCTCATCTCGTACCTTCTGGTACCCATTACCGTGCCCCTCTGGTACCGTTCTATGCCCATGGGCATAGAACGGTACCAGAGGGGCACGGCAACGGGCATGGAAAGGCACGAGACGGGCACAGTCAATACTTTGCTATATTGAAATAGCAATGTGAATGGACCGTGCCCATCTGTTACTGTACTATGCCCTTGGGCATAGAACGGTACCAGAGGGGCATGGCCATGGGTACCAGAAGGTACGACGTGGGCATTGTCAATACTTTATACTATGAATACAATTTTGAATGGCTCGTACCCCTATGGTACCGTTCTATGCCCATGGGCATAAAACAGTTTCACATGATATTTATTTTCTCTGTTTTAGAAAATTTGTCAACGACACGTGACATACCGTGTCCCATGGGCCATAACTTGCTGAGCAACATCAGTCGTCACCTGAAGAGTTCACATAAAGTTAACAACATGGAGGAGAGAAAAATACTGGTCAACTGGGCATCAGGTCACAACAATTCTCGCCGGTTGTTGTCCCTACCCTGTGCTAAGGTGCCCATACAAGCTTGGCCAACATCTGGACAGGCATATCAATGATACACACTGCGAGCTGTCTGTCGAGGAGCGGGCCAGGATGTTGGGTTAGGCAAAGTCCCTCAAAGCTCTGGAGCTCCTTGCAAAGCTACGAGCATCTGGGTCGGACCCAGAGATGCAAGCTAACTTTGATGTAGAGGACTCCACTCTGATCCTAGCTGAGATAGGAGAGCAAGAGGTGGGAGAAGCAGTTCCGGCCTCCCCCCAGCCAGATTGTGGAACTCTCGAGTGCGTAGACATCGTGAATGGGTAAGCACCTCACTTCAAGTCATCGTTAGCACATTTTATGAACGGACAAGGTAGCCGACCGACTTCGCATGATGTGGATCAGAGTCTAGCAGTAAAGCTCTAGTAAACATGACACCATTTAAATTTTTGCTTATTTACCTTAATGCATATCTCCATCAAAGTTTCTCCCTCTCTTTCTCTCTCCCTATCTATCCCTCTCAGGTGACTGGGGAGGAGGAGTAAGGTAGCAGTCCTACCACTGCCAGCACTAGATCAAGGACTTCCACCCACACTTCCAGATCAAAAGCACCCACTCCTATCCCTAACAACTCCAGAGCACCCACTCCTATCCCTAGCAGATCCAGAGCACCCACTCCCATCCCTAGCCATAGGTCACTCTTATGGTCTACAAGACCCCCTGAAGCCACTCTCAGGCTTTGTTTCCGGCCTTCTGCGTCTGGTACATGGAACGGAACCAAGGGGTCACGGGAGTGCGTTTGGCTCCAGAACTGGGTATGTAAAGGCTAATTTCCAGCAAATGTTGTTTGGCCTCCAAGGACAGCTTTAGAGCATGAAAAGTAGTCCCCTCTTTCTTGACCTTTTCACTCCTGGACCCCCAGAACCCCAGAAATTGCACCCTGAGGTCTGCAGGAAAAAGGGTCACAAAATAGAACCAGATGGTCACCAGTTATACTTTCAATGAGGTGACCTCAGGTCTTATACTTCGGAGTACGTTTGGGCCCCTTGATTCACATAGAAACCTTCGATCTGAGCAAGCTTGATGCCGTTGCAAAGGTCTTTTTAAGACGAAGAGAATGAGCCCAAGCTTTTCTTGATGACCCCTTTCTCTGTCCCACAATTAACCTGCAAAATTGGAGCTGTAGGCCCATTGACTTACATTGCCCCATGACTTACATTACGTTTAGGTCTGTGTTCATCGGGCTGCCACGGGCCATAGGAATAGACCAGAGCCACATAACTATAGAATCAGGTAGAAACGGTTGTACTTAAGAGATCCTGTGAATTTGGTGGTGCTAGGTCAAAGCTAAGGTACCTTAATTAACTTTTGAACAAGCGGAGGCCTGTAGACAATTCCCACCCATTTTCTTACACATTCTGCAGCCTGTATCTCTAAGTAGGAAGTAAGGAACTGCAACAAATTTGCTGGAGATGTAGACCAGGATAGGCCGCATCTACACTGTAAAAAAAATCCGTAGTTTTTACGAAAAAAAACTGGCAGCTGTGGTTGCCAGAATAAATCTGTAAAAAATACACTGAACATGTAAACAGTTGTACAGAGTTAGCTGTAACTTCAACAGTTTTATGATGTACAATTAACAAGCTATTTTGTAAACTTAAATACATTTTCAATGTACTTTTTACAATATTTTAATGTGAAAAATACAAATCAAACAGTACATTTTACAGATTATTTTACTTAGATGTACATTTAAAATCTGTTTAAGTTTACAATATTTCTTGGAAATTCTATATATTAAAACTATTGAAATTACAACTAACTGTAAAACTGTTTACGTGTTCATAGTATTTTTTACAGATTTATTCTGGCAACCACAGTTGCCAGGTTTTTTTTGTAAAAAGTACAATTTTTTTTATTTTTTTTTACAGATTTATTCTGATAACCACAATTGTCAGCTAATTTTTTAAAAAATTATACAGTATTTTTTTATATTTTTTTAGCATTTTTATTTAGCAAATTAGCATGAACATGTCACTGTTTTACAAACAAAACAAGACATACCCAAACAAATTTCACATACTCAGCATTAGTGAAATACGAAAAATAAAACTTGTTAGAATGACTTTCAAATACTAAAATTAAATTAAATTAAAACTTAATTAATTAAAACTAAACTAAAAGTTTTTCTCATCCGTTTATGTAAAAAACAAATGTAAAAAATAAGAACAGCTTCAAAAAACGTAATGAAACATTTCTGTTTTATACTTAGTGTTTCCAATTTTTTTAATTAAACCAAAATACCAGAATAGCCCAACTGTCTGTGAAAACATACAAAATAACTTCAGCCACATTTACAGCTCTGTTTCTTGTATTTCAGTTACTTACAAGTTATAACCAATGTTACACACAACTGCCGTGTGTTCATATTTTAACAATACAAAACCTTTAACCTTTTACAGGCTTTTCTAACAAAATCAAAAGATCTATACCGTACACTCAACAGCAATGACACTGTAACAATTGTTTATCTTTTTTGCATTGTAACTCATAGGTTTAGTCCGTATTCAGACATCACGCCACTCATGATCTGAGAGCTCCTGGATTAACGTGAGGACTCTGGGATTCACGTGAAGACGGGATGTGCGGGTCTTTTCAACTTTAGTGCCTTTTTCTTGGTTGATTCCAAAGAAGCACCTAAAGAAATACAAAAACAAACAAAAAAATCAGAGGACATAATTGATATACAGTAAGGGTTTTCGTTAGATAAACCTTCAGCCCCCCAGTCAGAGCGTGTGTGAGTAATGTGGACTTTTTGCTTTTAGGATTGTGTGTCTAAGAGTGTGTGTGTGCATGGGTTTGTATTGTGAGGACCCACTGTCCATCAAATGTCTCTTTTTTGACTAATTGTATAAGAGAATACGCTAACAATAGATTGTTTCTGACGTCCATAATGGCAAAGATGGGCGGTCTTTTGGGGTGCATGACATCATGTGCAAAGGGTCAATAGGATCAAACAAATATGATATGAGCCAAATGATAGAATAGCAACATGTCTAGTAGGGTGTATCTCACCTCTTGCCCATTGACCCCTTGAGATAGGAACTGTAACAAGTGCAAGATGACTGACTAACAAAGCAATAAAGAGAAGAGTACGGTAACTCACCTCTGAAGACATTCCAGAGTTGATGTAAGGCCTGATGGGTAGTGGATGTTGAAGGAGTAATAGCTGCCAAACATCACGCAAAGGGCAGAAATTAAGGAAGGGATGTTGCCATGCACAATGTTCCGATCCAAACTCAGCATAAACCGTCTGGCAACAAAGCAGGACTGTCCTAAAAAAATAAAGAAATGGGCTTAGTTTGCCAATACTGTTTTTAATTTGAACACAACAATATTAAGTTTCAGTAAATACATTTAAAAGAGCGAAGGAAAAACACATTAGTAAAAGTATGTATGTTGTGTACATGTAGTATGTATGTTGCATATAGTATACATATGTATTCTATAAGTTTGTTGTATGATGTATTCTATATGTTTGTTGTATGATGTATTCTATATGTATGTTGTATGCATGTATGTAGTATGTATGTATGTAGTATGTATATATTCTTTATGTATGTATGTAGTATGAATGTATGTAGTATATATGCATGTACTATGTATGTATGTATGTATGTATGTATGATGTATTATGTATGTATGTATGTATGTTTGTATGTATGTTGTATGTATGTATATATGCATGTTGTATGTATGTATGATATATGTATGTAGTATGTATGTATGTATGTAGCATGTATGTAGTATGTATGTAAGGAGGGAGCATGTATGTATGTAGCATGCACCAGTATGTAGTATGTAGTATGTATGTAACATGTATGTATGTATGTAGCATGTATGTAGTATGAATGTAGCATGTATGTATGTATGTATGTATGTATGTAGTATGTATGTTACATGTATGTATGTAGCATTTATGTTGTATGTATGTATGATGTATGATTGTATGTATGTAGTATGTATACCGAATGATAATATCAACAAACCTCATTGTCAGCAAAGGGTGTAGGCTTCAGGGCAGGCACATGAACCTCTTCATAACCTTTGCGTTGCTTACGAAGAGCCATCTGGGAGCTGGCAACGTTTGTTGGCCATGAAATGGCTACCCTGAGTGAAGGTCAAGTCTTCAAGGTCCAGAAGCTGTCGAGGCACCACTGACTGTAGGAGAACACGACAGCTTTAATAGTCTGGCACATTTCCATCAAGTGTATGTCTCTATAGAAAATGTGACAGTATTTACCTCTCCATGGCCAACGTCCAATGCTTCCAAGTCATCAACGCGAGACTTCCTCACCCTCTCCCTGCGAGATCGCTCTTCCTAGAAAACAAAACCGAGCTGTGATGGTCCACACAGACAAATGGTTTTATGGCATAACTTCACAAACAGGAATTCTTACCCGAATTATGTCCTCCTTCTCTGTCTCCTGAAGCTGGTAGAGAATCTTTGACAGCTCCTGATCCGACTCCATTTTCCCTATGATACGTTCATTTTATGCTTCACTCTGAGCGCTTGCCAGCATGGTACAATACTGAACTCTGTGTATGTGAAAAGACACAAACAATTTCAAAATAAAAACAATATGGCAGAACGTTGTGGCAAACTTTCATCCAGCCAGACTTGACTTACTCATACGACGGTGCTGACGGAGGATTTTAATGAAATCGAATGCGTTGATGCCCAACAACAGCACCAGCTGGTTCTCACATTCCCTGTCATCACTGACAGTCTGTAAAACAGGAGAAAAGGGGTGTCCAAAAGATCTGTGTGTGTGTAAGGGGGGGCACGAGTCAACTATCAACAAATGTCAACAGACAAACCTTGAGGATTTCTAAGACTTCATCAGCTTTCTTTTGAGAGACAATGGCATCGTCATAAAATAATAAGAATAATAATTAATTTAATTTACAACGCACTTTTCATTAACAAAAATCTCAAAGTGCTAGAAACGACTGAACTGACGCTGGAGCCAAAAGGCATCAATGTCTCTAGGATGTAAATCTTTTTTATTCATAGTCATCACATCACCTGTTTCT
>JBBPBX010076435.1:0-17112 GCA_038048925.1 Garcialebias charrua | reverse complement strand
ACATTTGCCCGACTGCATTACCGATACAGCTGACACAATTTCTGTCAGGGATATTGGGATCTCCAGTGCATCTTTCAGGTTGGGTGTGAGTTTTGGCATATTGGTCTTTTCGAAGAACTGAGAAGATAAATTCTTGTTGGTTTGGGATTCTGAAGTATATAAATGGGAATAAAAGTCCTTAAATGCTCTGTTAATTTGTAAATGATCTAGAGTTGTGGTGCCGTTCTCTAATTGGATCTTAGGGATGATTTGTTTAGCCATGGCACCCTTCAACTGATTTGCCAGTAGTTTTCCTGACTTTTCTCCATGTATGTAAAATGATGATTTACTTTTCAAAAGTGATTGTTCTATTGAGTATGTAGACAATAAATCAAACTTAGTTTTGAGTTCTACTTTTTTTTTGTACAGATTAGGGCATTTGTTTTGAGCGTATTGTTGATCAATTTCTTTTATCTGCTGGGCTAAATCAGTTCTTTCTTTTTGAGATTTTTGCCTCAGCCGGGCGGTATATGAAATGATTTGTCCCCTAAGATAGGCCTTAAGGGTATCCCAAACTGTTGACAGTGGGATCCCAGGAGTTCTGTTTATGGATAGAAAGAAGGTTATTTCTTTTTCTATAAATGTAACAAAATCATTGTTTGACAGTAACGTTGAATTGAATCTCCACTGTCTACTCCTTATAGGAATGTCAGGGAGGGACAAAGACAGAGTGACAGGTGCATGGTCTGAGATGACAATACTGTGGTAGTCACAGCCACGGACAGAGGGAAGAAGTTTGTTGTCCATGAAAAAGTAATCGATCCTCGAGTATGAGTGATGAACATGAGAAAAAAAAGAATATTCTCTCTCAGCTGGGTGTAAAAAACGCCATACATCGCACAGGCCATACTTAGATAGAAAGGCACGAATAGTGTGGGACGACCTGCTGGCTGTGGCAGGGTTTGTAGAGGATCTGTCCAAAACTGGGTCCAACCAGCAATTCAAGTCACCGCTGAGTATCAATGAGTATGTGTTTAGGTCCGGGAGCAGTGAGAATAATTTCTCAAAGAAACCAACATCATCCGTATTTGGGGCATAAACATTAACTAGCACTACTGGTGTGTTGTACAATTTACCAGAAACAATCACAAAACGACCATATTTATCTGAGTTAACTTGAAAAGGAGGAACGGCCCCCCTGATCTGAACCAGAGTGGTGTTCTGTTATTGGACTTCTGTGCTCGTCATGGATTGTCCATAACGAACACCATGTTTAAGCATAAGGGTGTCCATATGTGCTCTTGGCACCAGGACACCCTAGGTCGCAGTTCGATGATCGACTTTGTTGTCGTCTCATCTGATCTGCGGCCGCATGTCTTGGACACTCGGGTGAAGAGAGGGGCGGAGCTGTCAACTGACCACTACCTGGTGGTGAGTTGGCTCCGATGGTGGGGGAGGATGCCGGTCAGACCTGGCAGACCCAAACGTATTGTGAGGGTCTGCTGGGAACGTCTGGCAGAGTCTCCCGTAAGACGGAGCTTTAACTCCCACCTCCGGGAGAGCTTTGAACACGTTCCGAGGGAGGCGGGGGACATGGAGTCCGAGTGGACCGTGTTCCGCGCCTCTATTGTCGAGGCAGCTTATCGGAGCTGTGGCCGCAAGGTTGTTGGTGCCTGTCGTGGTGGCAACCCTCGAACCCGGTGGTGGACACCGGCAGTGAGGGATGCTGTCAGGCTGAAGAAGGAGTCCTATTGGGCCTTTTTGGCTTGTGGGACCCCGGAAGCAGCTGATAGGTACCGGCAGTCCAAGCGGCATGCGGCTCGGGTGGTTGCTGAGGCAAAAACTCGGGCGTGGGAGGAGTTCGGAGAGGCCATGGAGAATGACTTCCGTACGGCTTCGAGGCGATTCTGGTCCACCATCCGGCGTCTCAGGGGGGGAAAGAGGTACGCGACCAACACCATTTATGGTGGGGGTGGCGTGCTGCTGACCTCAACTCGGGATGTTGTGAGTCGGTGGGCGGAATACTTCGAAGACCTCCTCAATCCTACTGGCACGTCTTCCACTGAGGAAGCGGAGCCTGGGGACTTTGGGTCGGGTTCTCCGATCTCTGGTGCTGAGGTCGCCGAGGTGGTTAAAAAGCTCCGCGGTGGCAAGGCTCCGGGGGTGGATGAGATTCGCCCGGAGTTCCTTAGGGCTCTGGATGTTGTGGGGTTGTGTTGGCTTACGCGACTCTGCAATATCGCGTGGACATCGGGGGCAGTTCCCTTGGATTGGCAGACTGGGGTGGTGGTTCCCCTATTCAAAAAGGGGGACCGTAGGGTGTGTTCCAACTATAGGGGGATCACACTCTTAAGCCTCCCTGGTAAGGTCTATTCAGGGGTTCTGGAGAGGAGGGTCCGTCGGATAGTCGAACCTCGGATTCAGGAGGAGCAATGTGGTTTTCGTCCTGGTCGTGGAACACTGGACCAGCTCTACACCCTCAACAGGGTCCTGGAGGGTGCGTGGGAGTTTGCCCAACCAGTTTACATGTGCTTTGTGGACTTGGAGAAGGCATTCGACCGCGTCCCTCGGGGGGTTCTGTGGGGGGTACTCCGGGAGTATGGGGTACCAGGCCCTTTGATAAGGGCTGTTAGGTCCCTGTACGACCGGTGTCAGAGCTTGGTCCGCATTGCCGGCAGTAAGTCAGGCTCGTTTCCGGTGAGAGTTGGACTCCGCCAAGGTTGCCCTTTGTCACCAATTCTGTTCATAACTTTTATGGACAGAATTTCTAGGCGCAGCCAAGGTGTTGAGAGGTTCCGTTTTGGTGGCCTTAGAATCGCTTCTCTGTTTTTTGCAGATGATGTGGTCCTACTGGCTTCATCAGTTCGTGATTTACAGCTTTCACTGGAGCGGTTTGCAGCCGAGTGTGATGCGGCCGGGATGAGGATCAGTTCCTCCAAATCCGAGGCCATGGTCTTGAGCCGGAAAAGGGTAGCATGCCCTCTCCGGGTCGGGGAGGAGGTCCTGCCCCAAGTGGAGGAGTTTAAGTATCTCGGGATCTTGTTCACGAATGAGGGAAAACTGGAGCGTGAGATCGATAGGCGGATAGGTGCAGCGTCCGCAGTGAAGCGGGCGCTGTACCGGTCTGTCGTGGTGAAGAGAGAGCTGAGTCGAAAGGCAAAGCTCTCAATTTACCGATCGATCTACGTTCCCACCCTCATCTATGGTCATGAGCTTTGGGTTATGACCGAAAGAACAAGATCTCGGATACAAGCGGCTGAAATGAGTTTTCTCCGCAGGGTGGCTGGACTCTCCCTTAGAGATAGGGTGAGAAGCTCAGTCATCCGGGAGGGACTCGGAGTAGAGCCGCTGCTTCTCCACATCGAGAGGAGCCAGTTGAGGTGGCTCGGGCATCTGGTTAGGATGCCTCCTGGACGCCTCCCTGGTGAGGTGTTCCGGGCATGTCCCACCGGGAGGAGACCCAGAGGAAGACCCAGGACGCGCTGGAGGGACTATGTTTCTCGGCTGGCCTGGGAACGCCTTGGGATTCCCCCGGAGGAGCTGCTCCAAGTGGCTGGGGAGAGGGAAGTCTGGGCCTCCCTACTTAGGCTGCTACCCCCGCGACCCGACCCCGGATAAGCGGAAGAAGATGGATGGATGGAACTTGAAAAGGTTCAAATGAAATGTCTTGACTGATGAGGATCGAGACGCCCCGAGCCTTTGCTCGAAATGAGGAATGGAAACTCTGCCCGTGCCATGTTTGCAGTAATCGTTTGCTATCGTCACTTCTAATGTGAGTCTCCTGCAGGAAAGCAATGCCTGTTTTTAACTGTTTTAAATGAGAGAGCACCTTCCTTCTCTTGACGGGGTGGTTCAAACCTTTGACGTTCCAGCTTGACAACACCAACTGACCACTCATATTACTAATAATTTGTATAAGAAAGGTAGGTAATACAGTCTAATGTGTTGATGGCTGTGCAGTTCTTGGCAAAGTGAAAGAAAATATAAATTAATGGCAGTGATGGACCCCCCACCCCCTCCCTTTCCCACCCTGGACAGCTGCAACAGACAGAAGCAGCAAGCTCCATAGAAATTAAAAATAAGTCTCCTGTCTAACTTTTAAGAGTGTGATCCCCCTATAGTTGGAACACATCCTACGGTCCCCCTTTTTGAATAGGGGAACCACCACCCCAGTCTGCCAATCCAAGGGAACTGCCCCCGATGTCCACGCGATATTGCAGAGTCGCGTAAGCCAACACAACCCCACAACATCCAGAGCCCTAAGGAACTCAGGACGAATCTCATCCACCCCCGGAGCCCTGCCACCGCGGAGCTTTTTAACCACCTTGGCGACCTCAGCACCAGAGATTGGAGAGCCCGACCCAAAGTCCCCAGGCTCCGCTTCCTCAGTGGAAGACGTGCCAGTAGGATTGAGGAGGTCTTCGAAGTATTCCGCCCACCGACTCACAACATCCCGAGTTGAGGTCAACAGCACGCCATCCCCACCATAAATGGTGTTGGTCGCGTACCGCTTTCCCCCCCTGAGACGCCGGATGGTGGACCAGAATCGCCTCGAAGCCGTACGGAAGTCATTCTCCATGGCCTCTCCGAACTCCTCCCACGCCCGAGTTTTTGCCTCAGCAACCACCCGAGCCGCATGCCGCTTGGACTGCCGGTACCTATCTGCTGCTTCCGGGGTCCCACAGGCCAAAAAGGCCCAATAGGACTCCTTCTTCAGCTTGACAGCATCCCTCACCGCTGGCGTCCACCACCGGGTTCGAGGATTGCCACCACGACAGGCACCAACAACCTTGCGGCCACAACTCCGATAAGCTGCCTCGACAATAGAGGCGCGGAACATGGCCCACTCGGGCTCAATGTCCCCCGCCTCCCTCGGAACGTGTTCAAAGCTCTCCCGGAGGTGGGAGTTAAAGCTCCGTCTTACGGGAGACTCTGCCAGACGTTCCCAGCAGACCCTCACAATACGTTTGGGTCTGCCAGGTCTGACCGGCATCCTCCCCCACCATCGGAGCCAACTCACCACCAGGTAGTGGTCAGTTGACAGCTCCGCCCCTCTCTTCACCCGAGTGTCCAGGACATGCGGCCGCAGATCAGATGAGACGACAACAAAGTCGATCATCGAACTGCGACCTAGGGTGTCCTGGTGCCAAGAGCACATATGGACACCCTTATGCCTGAACATGGTGTTCGTTATGGACAATCCATGACGAGCACAGAAGTCCAACAACAGAACACCACTCGGGTTCAGATCAGGGGGGCCGTTCCTCCCAACCACACCCCTCCAGGTCTCACTGTCATTGCCCACGTGAGCGTTGAAGTCCCCCAGCAGAACAAGGGAGTCCCCAGGAGGCGCACCCTCCAATACCCCCTCCAAGGACTCCAAAAAGGGTGGGTAATCTGCGCTGCCGTTTGGCGCATAGGCACAAACAACAGTCAGAGCCCGTCCCCCCACACGTAGGCGAAGGGAGGCTACCCTCTCGTTCACCGGGGTGAACCCCAACGTACAGGCACCAAGATGGGGGGCAACAAGTATGCCCACTCCTGCTCGGCGCCTCTCACCAGGGGCAACTCCAGAGTGGAAGAGTGTCCAACCCCTCTCAAGGAAACTGGTTCCAGAGCCAGAGCCATGCGTTGAGGTGAGTCCGACTATTTCTAGCCGGAACCTCTCAACCTCACACACTAGCTCAGGCTCCTTCCCCACCAGAGAGGTGACATTCCATGTCCCAATGGCCAGCTTCTGTAGCCGAGGATCAGACCGCCAGGGTCCCCGCCCTCGGCCACCACCCATTCCACAATGCACCCGACCCCTTTGGCCCCTCTCACAGGTGGTGAGCCCATGGGAAGGGGGACCCACGTCTCCTCTTCGGGCTGTGCCCGGCCGAGCTCCATGGGTAAAAGCCCGGCCACCAGGCGCTCGCCAACGTGCCCCTCCTCCGGGCCTGGCTCCAGAGTGGGGCCCCGGTGACCCGCGTCCGGGCGAGGGAACATTGTTTCCATTAATTGAACTCATCATAAGGGGTCTTTGGGCTGCGCTTTGTCTGGTCCCTCACCTAGGACCTGTCTGCCTTGGGTGACCCTACTAGGGGCATGAAGCCCCTGACAGCATAGCTCCTAGGATCATTGGGACACTCAAACCCCTCCACCACGGTAAGGTGGCAGCCCAGGGAGGAGAAAAGAAAGTAGTGTCGTCAGCAAAAAGAACACATTTGAGGACATTGGACACCTTCATTAAATCATTTACATATACTAATAATAATAATAATGAATTCAATTTATAACGCACTTTTCATTAGTGAAAATCTCAAAGTGCTACACACATTGAATGCTACACACATTCATACACCGGTAGCGGCAGACTACCATGCAAGGTGCTTTCCAGTCCTACCGGGAGCAACTCAGGGTTAAGTGTCTTGCCCAAGGACACAACGACACATGGTGTGGGGAACCGGGATTCGAACCGCCAACCTTCCGATCGGGGGACGACTGCCATTACCACTACGCCACGGCCGCCCACCAGGGACACAACAATATAAAATAAATAACTTATGTCCAAGTACAGAGCCTTGTGGTACTCCACATATAACATTTCCTAAAGTAGATCTTACATCTTCTATTTGAACTAACTGCTTTCTATCTTTCATATAGCTAAATATCCATTGCAATG
Organism: Garcialebias charrua; assembly: GCA_038048925.1. NCBI lineage: Eukaryota > Metazoa > Chordata > Actinopteri > Cyprinodontiformes > Rivulidae > Garcialebias > Garcialebias charrua. The sequence goes on along the minus strand of JBBPBX010076435.1, from coordinate 10,469 downwards.
CAGGACCTCTTATACCATATTGTTTTAATTTATCTAGTAAAATGGAATGATCAATGGTGTCAAATGCTTTTTTTAGATCAACAAATACTGTATACTCATGCAATGTTGTTTTTGAGGCGGCAGTTTTGTTTTGTCTGAGTCTGAGGGACCCCAAACCTGGACCTGGACCTGGATCCAGACCTGGACCCGGACCTGGACCTGGACCCGGACCTGGACCCGGACCTGGACCTGGACCCGGACCTGGACCCGGACCTGGACCCGGACCTGGACCTGGACCTGGACCCGGACCTGGACCTGGACCTGGACCTGGACCCGGACCCCACTGGAGGATCCAGACTTCTTGGAGGAAACACGTCATCACAGCAGAAACTTCTTCTTTTTTTTATTTTTTACTTGTTGCTGAGTGGAGCACGTGCAAACACCCCCGCGTGTCCTCCTCCGTGCGCCGTCACGGGCGGCTCGATGAAGAATGGGTGATGGTTGGATGATGGTTGGATGATGGTTGGATGGTGCCTCAGGAGTGCACATTAACTTGAAGCGCGTACTCAGCGCTCTCACCTGTTTGGTGAACCAGCTGCACGCACGTGCCGTTGCGCAGCAGAACCTGGTTCTGGTTCTGGTCCAGAACTCATCAGTTTCCTCATGGACGTGTGCGCGCGTCTTTTATTTGCTTTCAGTGAGAGAACGTGCACGTGCGGCGGCTGAACCCGAACCTAAGTCTGGACCACGGAACCATGCACGCAGAACCAGAACCGTGACAGAGCAGGAGTGTCGGGCACGCGCAGGGGGCTCGGACCGGACCATGACCGTGGTGTCGGAGGAGAACCTGGACCAGAACCAGGACCAGAACCTGGACCAGAACCTGGACCAGAACCAGGAGCAGAACCAGGAGCAGAACCAGGACCAGAACCTGGACCAGAACCTGGACCAGAACCTGGACTGCTGCGAGCGCGTGCTCATCAACATCTCGGGGCTACACTTCGAGACCCAGCTCAAGACCCTGGCCCAGTTCCCGGACACGCTCCTGGGGGACCCCCGGAGACGCACGCGCTTCTTCGACCCGCTCAGGAACGAGTACTTCTTGGACCGGAACCGACCCAGCTTCGACGCCATCCTGTACTTCTACCAGTCCGGGGGCCGGCTCCGGAGACCCGTCCATGTCCCCGTGGACATCTTCATGGAGGAGATCCGCTTCTACGAGCTGGGGCAGGAGGTGATGGAGAACTTCAAGGAGGACGAAGGTTTCATCAAGGAGGAGGAGAAACCTCTGCCCCAGAACCAGTTCCAGTGCCAGGTCTGGCTCCTGTTCGAGTACCCGGAGAGTTCTGGACCGGCCCGGGCCATCGCCATCGTCTCGGTCCTGGTCATCCTCATCTCCATCGTCATCTTCTGCCTGGAGACCCTGCCCGAGTTCCGGGAGGAGGTCCGGCTGTTCGAGGAGCCTCTGCTGGGGGTCAATGGGACCAGGACCCGGCTGAACCCGTTCACGGACCCGTTCTTCATCGTGGAGACTCTGTGCATCGTCTGGTTCTCCTCTGAGCTGCTGGTTCGGTTCCTGGCCTGCCCCAGCAAGGCGGGCTTCTTCAAGAACCTGATGAACTCCATCGACATCGTGGCCATCGTGCCCTTCTTCATCACGCTGGGTCTGGAGCTGGCGGAGCAGCAGGGGAACCAGCAGGCCACGAGCCTGGCCATCCTGCGGGTCGTCCGCCTGGTGCGGGTCTTCAGGATCTTCAAGCTGTCCCGCCACTCCAAGGGTCTGCAGATCCTGGGTCAGACCCTGAAGGCCAGCATGAGGGAGCTGGGGCTGCTCATCTTCTTCCTCTTCATCGGAGTCATCCTCTTCTCCAGCGCCGTCTACTTCGCCGAGACCGACGACCCGGACTCCGGCTTCTCCAGCATCCCGGACGCCTTCTGGTGGGCCGTGGTTACCATGACGACCGTGGGCTACGGGGACATGTGTCCGGTCACGGTCGGCGGGAAGATCGTGGGCTCGCTGTGCGCCATCGCCGGCGTCCTGACCATCGCGCTTCCGGTTCCGGTCATCGTGTCCAACTTCAACTACTTCTACCACCGCGAGGCGGAGCGCGTGGACCAGGTCCAGTACGCGCACGTGACCTGCGGGTCCAGCAGGACGTCCCTGTCCAAGTCCCACCTGCTGGACTATGAGGACACGGACTCCATCAAGTACATGAACTGCAGCCCGAACAAGACCTGCAGCAAGAACAAGACCTGCAGCGAGAACAAGACCTGCAGCGAGAACAAGACCTGCAGACGAGAACAAGACCTGCAGCGAGAACAAGACCTGCAGCGAGAACAAGACCTGCAGCGAGAACAAGACCTGCAGCGAGAACAAGACCTGCAGCGAGAACAAGACCTGCAGCGAGAACAAGACCTGCAGCGAGAACAAGACCTGCAGCGAGAACAAGACCTGCAGCGAGAACAAGACCTGCAGCGAGAACAAGACCTGCAGCGAGAACAAGACCTGCAGCGAGAACAAGACCTGCAGCGAGAACAAGACCTGCAGCGAGAACAAGACCTGCAGCGAGAACAAGACCTGCAGCGAGAACAAGACCTGCAGCGAGAACAAGACCTGCAGCGAGAACAAGACCTGCAGCGAGAACAAGACCTGCAGCGAGAACAAGACCTGCAGCGAGAACAAGACCTGCAGCGAGAACAAGACCTGCAGCGAGAACAAGACCTGCAGCGAGAACAAGACCTGCAGCGAGAACAAGACCTGCAGCGAGAACAAGACCTGCAGCGAGAACAAGACCTGCAGCGAGAACAAGACCTGCAGCGAGAACAAGACCTGCAGCGAGAACAAGACCTGCAGCGAGAACAAGACCTGCAGAGAGAACAAGAACTGCAGAGAGAACAAGACCTGCAGCGAGAACCTGACGGACGTCTGAGCACCTCCTCCGGTACCGTGCGCATGTGCAAACTCAAACTGTAGCTCCTGCGTTCTGTTTTCATAGAAGAAGAGGGACTCGGGGATCCACCTGGCGGTCTCCCAAGGACATGACAACAATCAGGCCTCCTCCTGATCCAGTTTTACGAGTCCAAAGACCTGGTCCACATCCAAAATAACCTGATCCCATCAGACCAAACCCAGGGTTTAGTGTCTGACATTAACCTGTTAGTCATAACCCAGGGTTTAGTGACTGATCTCTACCAGTTAGTCATAACCCAGGGTTTAGTGTCTGACCTCTACCTGTTAGTCAGAACCCAGGGTTTAGTGACTGAACTCTACTAGTTAGTCAGAACCCAGGGTTTAGTGTCTGACCTCTACCTGTTAGTCATAACTCAGGGTTTAGTGACTGATCTCTACCAGTTAGTCAGAACCCAGGGTTTAGTGCCTGACCTCTACCTGTTAGTCATAACCCAGGGTTTAGTGACTGATCTCTACCTGTTACGGTAGTCATAACCCAGGGTTTAGTGACTGATCTCTACCAGTTAGTCAGAACCCAGGGTTTAGTGTCTGACCTCTACCTGTTAGTCAGAACCCAGGGTTTAGTGTCTGGCATTAACCTGTTAGTCAGAACCCAGGGGTTAGTGTCGACCTCTACCAGTCAGTCAGAACCCAGGGTTTAGTGTCTGACCCTACCCTGTTAGTCAAAACCCAGGATTTATTGTCTGACCTTAACCTGTTAGTCAGAACCCAGGGTTTAGTATTTCCTACTTCCTGTCAGTCAGAACCCAGGGTTTAGTGACTGATCTCTACCAGTTAGTCAGAACCCAGGGTTTAGTGTCTGATCTCTACCTGTTAGTCATAACCCAGGGTTTAGTGACTGACATCTACCTGTAATGCCTGGTACCCACCTAATTTCTCAAAACGCTCCTGCCGCCCCCGTTTGACCGCTTGTCACGTTCCCACAAAGCCACTGAAGACCGTCTGATGACGCGCACTGGGTGGAGGCAGAGGGGAGGGGGTCTAGCTCGTTTTCCGGGTCAGTTGTTGTGTTACTGCAGCTCCGACAGTCTTTGTTGAGATTAAAACGTTTTTTTTATGTTTGGGGTGATCGTATGCTGGAGCGGACAGCAGCAACTGTAAAAATGCCACGTTTCTTACCGGAGTTTTGGTTCCAATTCATGGAGGCTCGATCGGGTAAGTTTAAAAAGTCCAAAAAAAGTCCCGTTGTCGTTGTGTAATCACATAGCAGAGGCTCTCCCGACTGTTTGCTGGACGCGTCGAGCCACCAGAGATCGAATTTTATGACGTTGGCGGCTCGACGTAGCTCGACGCGTAGGTTGCTTTCGGACGCGCGCGTGCGTGGAAAGGAACTGCCGCGTGCCGCCGCGCCGCTTCAATCACTCAAAACGCGCCGCTTCACGGTTCGCCGCGCCTCGACGCGTCTCCACATAGACTTTGAATGTAAACCGGCCGCTTCAGCCGCCCGACACGGGTCCGGTGGGTACCAGGCATTAGTCAGAACCCAGGGTTTAGTGACTTATCTTAGTCAAAACCCAGGGTTTAGTGTCTGACCTCTACCTGTTAGTCAGAACCCAGGGTTTAGTGACTGACCTTAACCTGTTAGTCAGAACCCAGGGTTTAGTGTCTGGCCTCTACCTGTCAGTCAGAACCCATGGTTTAGTTTCTGGCCTCTACCAGTTAGTCAGAACCCAGGGTTTAGTGTCTTACCTCTATCTGTTAGTCAGAACCCAGGGTTTAGTATTTTCTGTTTTCTGTCAGTCAGAAACCAGGGTTTAGTATTTCCTGCTTCCTGTCAGTCAGAACCCAAGGTTTAGTGACTGACCTTAACCTGTTAAGCCCCTTTCATAAGTCAGACCCGCGCAGTTCCCGCACAGACCGGTCCGGCTTTAATACCCATCGGGTCATTCATAAAACAAAGTTGAATCCGGCCACAGCCCGCCCTCAAAGGAGCATTCACAAAACAACTTGCAGCGTGTGTTGAAAAGAGGCATGATGAAAATGTGCAGCTCAGAGGACGTGGTGCTTGCGTGTTTAACGTGGGACCGCACCGCAGAGGTGGATGTAAACAAACATGGCGACGCTAGCTAGCGAACATCGTTGTGCTTCTCCAAATGCTTTTTTTTTTTGTTTTTTTGCTCTCGCATCAGTAAAGCAATCCGCTCCAGAAGGGCCCCATCCTTCACTGTACCGGTAAGTCCCTTTTTCCTCCTCTGCGCGCAGAGACAGGAGCACACAGGTCTCTGCATCACCCCAATTAGACATTTCCGTGATGATCAATAAAAAAAGAAAAAGATTCGGCGAAGAATAGCAAGTGATGCGCGAGCAAAATACAGATGTCATGTTGTTGTTTACACATTTAAATACAGCGCGACAGTGTGCGCCGGGATAGTACGTGGGAGAGTACGTCATTATTCAAATAAGTTTGAAGCCGCGCAGCCCCGAGACCTTTCACAAGTCGACAGATGCGGGTTTAACACTACCTCTGCTCACGGATCAGGGGCGAATCAGAGGCGAGTCAACTTAACTTGCCAAGGCGCGTTTGTATGTTTTCTGAATGCTCGTTGGAGGTCTGAACACGCATCAGAGACGGATTGATGCGTCTTATGAAAGGGGCTATAGTCAGAACCCAGGGTTTTAGTATTTCCTGTTTCCTGTCAGTCAGAAACCAGGGTTTGGTATTTCCTGCTTCCTGTCAGTCAGAACCCAGGGTTTAGTATTTCCTGCTTCCTGTCAGTCAGAACCCAGGGTTTATTGTCTGACCTTAACCTGTCAGTCAAGACCCAGGGTTTAGTATTTCCTGCTTCCTGTTACTCATAACCCAGGGTTTAGTGTCAACCTCTACCTGTTAGTCAGAACCCAGGGTTTAGTGACTGACCTCTCCTGTTAGTCAGAACCCAGGGTTTAGTGACTGACCTCTACCTGGTACTGTAATCAGAACCCAGGGTTTAGTATTTCCTGCTTCATATCAGTCAGAACCCAGGGTTTAGTATTTCCTGCTTCCTGTCAGTCAGAACCCAGGGTTTTGTGACTGACCTTAACCAGAACCCAGGGTTTTGTGACTGACCTTAACCTGTTAGTCAGAACCCAGGGTTTAGTGACTGACCTTAACCAGAACCCAGGGTTTTGTGACTGACCTTAACCTGTTAGTCAGAACCCAGGGTTTAGTATTTACTTCTTCCTGTAAGTCAGAACCCAGGGTTTAGTGACTGGCCTTATCCTTTAGACAGAACCCAGGGTTTAGTGTCTGGCATCTACCTGTTAGTCAGAACCCAGGGTTTATGGTCTGACCTCTATCTGTTAGTCATCACCCAGGGTTTAGTGTCTGGTGTTAACCTGTTAGTCAGAACCCAGGGTTTAGTGTCTGACCTCTATGTTAGTCAGCAACCAGGGTTTAGTGTCTCACTTTAACCAGAACCCAGGGTTTAGTGTCTGACCTCTACCTGTTAGTCAGAACCCAGGGTTTAGTGACTGACCTTAACCAGAACCCAGGGTTTTGTGTCTGACCTCTACCTGTTAGTCAGAACCCAGGGTTTAGTGACTGACCTTAACCAGAACCCAGGGTTTAATATTTACTTCTTCCTGTCAGTCAGAACCCAGGGTTTAGTGTCTGGCATCTACCTGTTAGTCAGAACCCAGGGTTTAGTGTCTGACCTCTACCTGTTAGTCAGAACCAAGGGTTTAGTATTTACTTCTTCCTGTCAGTCAGAACCCAGGGTTTAGTGTCGACCTCCTTCTGTCAGTCGTAACCCAGGGTTTAGTGTCTGACCTCTATGTTAGTCAGCAACCAGGGTTTAGTGTCTCACTTTAACCAGAACCCAGGGTTTAGTGTCTGACCTCTTCCTGTCAGTCGTAACCCAGGGTCTAGTGCTAACCTGGCTGTAAGGTTTTTGGCACAGCACCCTCACGTGGCCACTCTTAGATAAAAGCAGATCCAATTTCCATGGTAACCGTCCATCCTCTGCAGACATCCATGTTGTTGGAGCCTCCATGTTGTTTGTTTCATTCAGAAAAAACAAACAAACAACAAATATTTATGTTTATAATTACAGCCTGAACAGAGGATATTTAATTATTTATCATAAACAAAATAATTATTTCCACTAATTACAGCTGATTGTTTGAACAAGATTGAAAAGAACCAGAATCAGAAATGAGTTTAAAATGAATTTAACAACAACAACAACAACAACAACAACAACAACAACAACAACAACAACAACAACAATATTAATATTAATAATCACTTCTAATAAATTTTCAGGAACATTTCAGCAGAGCTCATTAGTTCAGATATCAGCTGTTATTTAAGAGAAAATAAAAAATGTTTAAAAAAGTAAAATTCCATCAATTCAGCAAAGTATAAAAATAAAATGAATAAATTATTTTCAGCTTGCTGTACGGCAACAAAGAAGGCCAAAAAGATTAATCGTTTAACAGATTTATTTTCAGATTTTGTGCTTCTAAAGTTAAAATAATTTAAATGTTCATGTTCTGATGAAAACAAAACTTTAGATAATTTATGAACATATTAATAAAAACAAGTTTAGATGAGAAAGTTGACGTAAAACAAAAAGAAATAAGTTTTTAAAAAGAAATTTAATTCAGTTTAGTTTAAAACGTAAAAAAAATATTTTCTGAGGATAAAAACATTTAAAGTTGTTTTAAGTTTTCAATAAAACTTCAGGAAAAGTTCTGAAGGAACTTATAGATGTAGAACCAGGCCCTGATGGGTCCCAGAACCAAAGTCCTGACCCGATCCTGGTCCTGTCAGGGCCTGATGGACTGATCTGGACCAGCTGGACTTGGGAACCCGGATCATGGAGCGGACCTGCTGGGTCTTTGATTCCACAGCTCAGCCCACCGCCTGGTTCCTCATCAGGTTCCTCGGTCCTTCGTCGGGTTCTGGTCCAAATGGAGGTGGGTGAAACTTCCTGCTTTGTGCTTAGTTGTGTCTGTGATGTCACTTCCTGTCCAATCAACACATTAAATGAAGTGAAACCAGTTTATCCGGGTTCTGACAGTGAGTGTGGACCCACCTAGACCCACTGATGGTCTCAGAACCAGTCCCAAACTTTGCCCACCTGATGGCAGCAGAACCAAACCTCCATCATGGCTCTGTAATAATATAGGCAGGGGATCAGTTTTACTGATTAGATGTAAATTTGGCAGACTGACACAAATTATCATCAATAATTCACGGGTTCTCACTTTTTCAGATAAAATTAATATTTCTGTGACTCGGTGATGGGATGTAATTTGATAGGAAACGTTAACTTATGTTGAAACAGCAGAACTGAATCATTTAATTAACAAATCATTAAATTACATCACAACATGTACATGGATTGAGTGATCGATCAGTTTCCTATAAATTTACTTCAGCAGATGACATCACGCTTCCGTAACTTCTGGGTACAACAGAATAAAGTTAAGGGTCTTATATTAACTTATCTCTGTAGGCACATTAACTTAAAGTTTTGGCTTAGAGGTTAAAGAAATAGTTTAGGAGAGGAGGAGGAAAAAGATGGAGGATGAGGAGAGGTAATATCTTGAAGTGAGTTTAACCAGGAAACACGACCCACTCCTGATCAGCGTCTGCTGGACCCATGGTTCGCTATGAACAACGACTTTTACCTTTGCGAAGATTCATCGTCCAAGCTATGGTAAAGTTGGGTTAGCCTTAACGTGCATGGACCGTCCGTACCGCTACGTTTTTTGCAGGCTTTCCAAGTGTTCACCTTCAGCGTCTCCTGAGGTCCGCTTCGACCTCAGCGAGGTAGTGGCAACTGTTTCCGGTTTGATTTTTCACGATAAAAGATTCCTCGAATGAATTTCATTAAAATAGAGCTTTTTACAGCTAGAAGGGAATTTATAAAGACGTGTCCTTAGCGTCTTAACCAGCGTGCAAATCAGCTCTTAGAGGAACCTCATGGTTTGAGCTCCTCAGCAGACTCTCCGCTCAGACAGGAAGTGGAACCTTAAAAAAGGAAGTTGACCCAGTTAAATCCACTCCGCTCATTGGTTGTTTCCCAGAGAACGGGAGGGATTTAGCTCGGGTCAGAAAGTTTATCGAAAGTTAAAGGAGTGAAGATTATTCAGTGAAAGTGTTTAGAAAAGTGACCTGTCGCCAGTTATACAGATTACTGATTAAGCGTCTTAACTTTTGTAAAACAAATCTGAACAAATCATTCTGACATATAATTCAGCTTTGCCATAGTTCTTTGACTAAGACATACAGTTTGATCCATCATATGAAGAAGTGATCAACATTGGTACAGCATAAACCATGAATGACAAGAGTTATTCTGTTAATTCTGAATTAACACAAATTAAAAGGAAGTCTCTTCTGAAATAATATCAAAGTCAAGTCAAAGTCAAAGTCAACTTTATTGTCAGAACTGCAATATGTACAGGACATACACAGGATTGAAATTGCGTTTCTCTCAGTCCCTCGGTGCAACAGTAACCATTTAAACACTAAAACACTAAAACATTTAATAAACATAAGCATAAAATGAAATAATAAAAGTGTAATATGCTGGTGAAGATTCTCAGTCGTCCAGGACATGATAAATTCAAAAAAGGTGTTCAATACAAGATCAACTGGACTTTATTTGTTACAGAAGACGTTTCGACCCTCTATCCAGAGGGCTTTCTCAATTCAATGTGAGTGGACTGTGAGTGCGTGGAGTTATAGCAGTAGCATAGTTTGAGAGGGCTGTGAAGGAAGCTGTTTATGTTAAGAAAGAACGGCCCTCGCTCAATAGAGGAGGAGGACTGAGATTTCAACTTTCCAAGACTTATAACTCAGTTTTGGGGTTGATTCCCAGATGTTTTACACCGGATGGGAGCAGAGGTGTCTTGTCTGGGAATTAGACTAGCAAAGTTTTTTGAGAAGCCTCTGCTGTTGGGTTGTGAGGTGTGATTTGTCAATTTACATACAGTTGTGTGTCTTCTGTCAGAGACCTCAAGGAAACCCCTACTGTTAAGGTGTGATTTGTCAATTTACATGTATGTGTTACCTCAGCTTGCAATTTACATAGGTTGGTGCGTGACTCCTAAGACTGTTATAACTCCACGCGCACACAGTCTGTTTCATTGAATTGATAAAGCCCTCTGGATAGAGGTCGAAACGTCTTCTGTAACAAATAAAGTCCAGTTGATCTTGTATTGAACACCTTTTTTGATTTTAAAAGTGTAATACTGACCTGAGTTTTTGCATAGTAGTATAAAAAGTATATCTATAAAATAAAATGAAGGTTCTGGCACTAGGGACAAGTGCTGCGAATTAGCTTGTTGCTATTGCACTATGATGCAAATATGGGACTGCTGTTTTACTCAGTTCGTCTATGTCGATGTGTGTCTGTCCCTATCAAATAAATAAATTACATTGACATTTGTAAAAGAGTGACAAAGCAGCATATGAAGTTAATGTACACAGTATATGTATGAGGTAGTTGATATTGGTATAGAGGTAAAGTGGCATATGCAATAAGGTTAAAAGAATATATACAGTATATATATATATATATATATA
>JBBPBX010076434.1:0-17112 GCA_038048925.1 Garcialebias charrua | reverse complement strand
CAGAGATTTTTGAAGGTATTAGGATCCAATCCAGGTTTTTTTAACGATTGGAGTGATAACTGCAGTTTTGAAAATAACTGGGACAGTTCCAGAAGAGAGAGAAGAGTGGATAATAGCAGAAATGAACGGAAGAAGTGATACAATGCAATATTTAACAAGGGCTGTAAGGAGAGGATCCAGTGAGCATGTAGAGGACTTGGATTTATGGGGGCGGCTGTGGCACAGTGGTAGTGGCAGCCGACCCCAGATCGGAAGGTTGGAGCTTCAAATCCCGCTTCCGCCCACCATGTGTCGTTGTGTCCCTGGGCAAGACACGTAACCCCGAGTTGCTCCCGGTAGGTCTGGATGGCGCCTTGCATGGCAGGCTACCGCTACCGGTGTATGAATGTGTGAATGAATGGGTGGATAGCTGGTATTGTAAAGAGCTTTGGGGCTCCTCACAGGGGGCTGGAAGGCACTATATAAACAAGCTCCATTTACCATTACCATTTACCATAAGTTTGGGTCCTGGAGGGTGCGTGGGAGTTTGCCCAACCAGTTTACATGTGCTTTGTGGACTTGGAGAAGGCATTCGACCACGTCCATCGGGAGGTTCTGTGGGGGGTACTCCGGGAGTATGGGGTACCAGGCCCTTTGATACGGGCTGTTAGGTCCCTGTATGACCGGTGTCAGAGCTTGGTCCGCATTGCCGGCAGTAAGTCAGGCTCGTTTCCAGTGAGAGTTGGACTCCGCCAAGGTTGCCCTTTGTCACCGATTCTGTTCAGAACTTTTATGGGCATAATTTCTAGGCGTAGCCAAGGTGCTGATGGGATCCGATTTGGTGGCCTTAGAATCACTTCTCTGTTTTTTTGCAGATGATGTGGTCCTATTGGCTTCATCAGGTCGTGATCTACATCTTTCGCTGGAGCGGTTTGCAGCTGAGTGTGATGCGGCCGGGATGAGGATCAGTTCCTCGAAGTCCGAGGCCATGGTCTTGAGCCAGAAGAGGGTAGCGTGCCCTCTCCGGGTCGGGGATGAGGTCCTGCCCCAAGTGGAGGAGTTGAAGTATCTCTGGGTCTTGTTCACGAATGAGAGAAAACTGGAGCGTGAGATCGATAGGCGGATAGGTGCAACATCCGCAGTGAAGCGGGCACTGTACCAGTCTGTCGTGGTGAAGAGAGAGCTGAGTCAAAAGGCAAAGCTCTCAATTTACCGATCAATCTACGTTCCCACCCTCATCTATGGTCATGAGCTTTGGGTTGTGACCGAAAGAACGAGATCTCGGATACAAGCGGGTGAAATGAGTTTCCTCCGCAGGGTGTCTGGACTCTCCCTTAGAGATAAGGTAAGAAGCTTGGTCATCTGGGAGGGACGTGGAGTAGAGCCGTTGCTACTTTACATCGAGAGGAGCCAGTTGAGGTGGCTCGGGCATCTGGTTAGGATGCCTCCTGGACGCCTCCCTGGTGAGGTGTTCCGGGCATGTCCCATCGGGAGGAGACCCAGAGGAAGACCCAGGACACGCTGGAGGGACTATGTTTCTCGGCTGGCCTGGGAACGCCTTGGGATTCCCCCGGAGGAGCTGCTCCACGTGGCAGGGAAGAGGGAAGTCTGGGCCTACTTACTGAGGCTGCTACCCCTGCGACTCGACCCCGGATAAGCGGAAGACAATGGATGGATAGATGGATGATCAGTTAGGACTGACGTGCACCAAAATGTTACATGTTCTAGAAGCAGATGATTTGACAAAATCCTGAAACCCATGTTGCTCATTATGTTGGAGCCTAACTGAGCCCCATAGGGCTGATAACGGTCATCAGATGACTCCCTCTCCTAGGTCAGGCTCCAGAGTGGGATCTCGGTAACCAACATTCATCAGTTTCCTTGATTTGGACTGTCCAAACAAGTATTTTTTTTATCACAGTTGTTGATCATTTCAACAAATACATTATTTGGATGTTTTCTAAAAATAAATTGACATTGGTGGCACCATAGTGGCACAACTGGTAGAACTGCTACATCTCAGTGAGCAGATTACCCTAGTTCAAATCCTGGTCCAGAGACCTTTCTGGGTAGAGTTTGCATGCTCTCTCCATACATGTGTGGGTTTTATCTGGGTACTCCAGTTTCCTCCCACAGACCAAAAACATGTATGATATGCTAATTAGTTACTCTAAATTGTTCCTAAGTATTACCCCGGCTTTACACTGCACGCGGCTCCGCCCCGCTCCGGTCCGCAGGTCGCAGCTGGACGAGTCCAATTTCCACTGCCTCCGCTCCGCTCAGGTCCACCTGGATGCGCCGCTCCGAGACACGTGCGCGGGAATTGCGAGATAGCGCGATAAATCAAGTGATAAATAAGTAAGTCAGAACAAAACAATTCATTCGGTGGAAGAAGGAGAACAACTGTAGAGAGACTGCTACCTTGATCTTCTCTCGTAAATGAGCTACATGGTTTGAGCAACAGGAAGTGATGTTTACATTTCAGAATAAAATACTTTTTTATTTATTTATTTCTTGTATTGCGTTTGTAGGCGTAGTCATAGTCATAAATATAATAGTTTAGTCATAGAATAGTCATAAATGATAGTTTGACAGCATTTTTGTACAAATAAATCCGTATAAAGCTAGGATTAGTCCGCCCGTGGTGATTTTATTTTGTAAATACGGATGTTGTGCTCGTTCCTTTTCCTGTTGGTGCGACGTAATCTTCAAAAGTTGACTCCGGCACAGCTCCGGCATCAGGCAGAAATAGAAAAATTTCTAATTTTGACGGAGTGCCGTCCGCTCGCCGCAGCTCACCGCCGCCGTGTGGAGCCAGTGTAAATTCTGTCATTGATTATAATGGGTGCGTATTTGCTGCGGAGGTCAGACCGGACCGGAGCGGAGCCGCGTGCAGTGTAAAGCCGGGGTTAGTGAGTGAGTGAGTGAGTGTTTCTATGTGGCCCTATTGGGTACCCTGCCTCTCGCATAATGATTGTTGGACATGTGCACTAGAAACCCCATGACCCAAAGTTGAAGAAGCGGGTAAACTATAATAGATAGATGAAATAAATTGGCAGTGGTGCCCTGAAGTGGGTCAGCTGCTGTTAGACATACTGGCTGTGGGCAAGAGAGAAAGTCAGAGGCATTGATGCTAGGAATAAATCAGATGGTTTGTACACAATCAGTGTTAGATATGGACTTGTGCAATTATTTATAGATCAAAGCCCTCGTGAATAAATTATTTACTAGCTAAATAAAGGAAATAATTATCCTTAAAAATCTATAATATAATGAAGTCCAAATGCCAATGGTCAATATACAGTATCCATTCAATTGTCCAACTTTGTTCTGAAATATTTTTAACAAAATAAATGTGACAGCTTAAATTTACCAAACTGTGATGGGACATCAGTGATAATGTACTATGCATCACCACAGTCGTACTTTGTATTTGTATTTCTTGTTAGTTTCTTTTACTGGTGTTGTAGTCCAGTTGCGCCACCGTGGGCAACACGGCGGCGCAACTGGTAGAGCTGCTGCCTCTTAGCGAGAAGGTCCAAGATTCAAATCCTGGTCCGGGGGCCTTTCTGGGTGGAGTTTGCATGTTCTCTCCGTGCATGCGTGGGTTTTCTCCGGGTGCTCCGGTTTCCTCCCACAGTCCAAAAACATGCATGTTAGGTTGATTGGTAACTCTAAAAATTGACCCTGGGTGTGAGTGAAACAGGTCCCTCTTGTAAATGAGTCCCCGTGGCTCAACGAGGCTAGCCTGTATAAATAAAGGTTGAATTAATGAATGAATGAATATAATGAGGTTAGATTAGTAATTAGGGCATAATTTTGTGAGAAAAGGGTTTAAATGAATGAGCAAGATAAGAAACTACCCGATTACATCCCTTTAATTTAGACCATATGAAATATTCCACTAGACAAAAATATTTTTGTTTGAATGTAATTTAATTTGCTTTTTGGAGTGTTGTATAAAAATTTATCAAGGTCAATGTCAAGGTGTCTTCATTGTCATTCTTTGTCATTCATTTATGGTTTTGGTATTGTTTTAAACATTTTCTTTTAGATATTTAATACATAGACAACAACTGATTTTTCATTATACTCAAAGAAATTAAAGCAACTACCTGTCAGATTTGTATTTGGAATAAATTAGTAATTGGATATTCTACTGTAATGATAAAAACATGTCACCTCTCTGGTGGGGAAGGAGCCTGAGCTAGTGTGTGAGGTTGAGAGGTTCCGACTAGAAATAGTCGGACTCACCTCAACGCATGGCTCTGGCTCTGGAACCAGTTTCCTTGAGAGGGGTTGGACACTCTTCCACTCTGGAGTTGCCCCTGGTGAGAGGCGCCGAGCAGGAGTGGGCATACTGGTTGCCCCCCATCTTGGTGCCTGTACGTTGGGGTTCACCCCGGTGAACGAGAGGGTAGCCTCCCTTCGCCTACGTGTGGGGGGACGGGCTCTGACTGTTGTTTGTGCCTATGCACCAAACGGCAGCTCAGACTACCCACCCTTTTTGGAGTCCTTGGAGGGGGTATTGGAGAGTGCGCCTCCTGGGGACTCCCTTGTTCTACTGGGGGACTTCAACGCTCACGTGGGCAATGACAGTGAGACCTGGAGGGGTGTGGTTGGGAGGAACGGCCCCCCTGATCTGAACCAGAGTGGTGTTCTGTTATTGGACTTCTGTGCTCGTCATGGATTGTCCATAACGAACACCATGTTTAAGCATAAGGGTGTCCATATGTGCTCTTGGCACCAGGACACCCTAGGTCGCAGTTCGATGATCGACTTTGTTGTCGTCTCATCTGATCTGCGGCCGCATGTCTTGGACACTCGGGTGAGGAGAGGGGCGGAGCTGTCAACTGACCACTACCTGGTGGTGAGTTGGCTCCGATGGTGGGGGAGGATGCCGGTCAGACCTGGCAGACCCAAACGTATTGTGAGGGTCTGCTGGGAACGTCTGGCAGAGTCTCCCGTAAGACGGAGCTTTAACTCCCACCTCCGGGAGAGCTTTGAACACGTTCCAAGGGAGGCGGGGGACATGGAGTCCGAGTGGGCCGTGTTCCGCGCCTCTATTGTCGAGGCAGCTTATCGGAGCTGTGGCCGCAAGGTTGTTGGTGCCTGTCGTGGTGGCAACCCTCGAACCCGGTGGTGGACACCGGCAGTGAGGGATGCTGTCAGGCTGAAGAAGGAGTCCTATTGGGCCTTTTTGGCTTGTGGGACCCCGGAAGCAGCTGATAGGTACCGGCAGTCCAAGCGGCATGCGGCTCGGGTGGTTGCTGAGGCAAAAACTCGGGCGTGGGAGGAGTTCGGAGAGGCCATGGAGAATGACTTCCGTACGGCTTCGAGGCGATTCTGGTCCACCATCCGGCGTCTCAGGGGGGGAAAGAGGTACGAGACCAACACCATTTATGGTGGAGGTGGCGTGCTACTGACCTCAACTCGGGATGTTGTGAGTCGGTGGGCGGAATACTTCGAAGACCTCCTCAATCCTACTGGCACGTCTTCCACTGAGGAAGCAGAGCCTGGGGACTTTGGGTCGGGTTCTCCGATCTCTGGTGCTGAGGTCGCCGAGGTGGTTAAAAAGCTCCGCGGTGGCAAGGCTCCGGGGGTGGATGAGATTCGCCCGGAGTTCCTTAGGGCTCTGGATGTTGTAGGGTTGTGTTGGCTTACGCGACTCTGCAATATCGCGTGGACATCGGGGGCAGTTCCCTTGGATTGGCAGACTGGGGTGGTGGTTCCCCTATTCAAAAAGGGGGACCGTAGGGTGTGTTCCAACTATAGGGGGATCACACTCTTAAGCCTCCCTGGTAAGGTCTATTCAGGGGTTCTGGAGAGGAGGGTCCGTCGGATAGTCGAACCTCGGATTCAGGAGGAGCAGTGTGGTTTTCGTCCTGGTCGTGGAACACTGGACCAGCTCTACACCCTCAGCAGGGTCCTGGAGGGTGCGTGGGAGTTTGCCCAACCAGTTTACATGTGCTTTGTGGACTTGGAGAAGGCATTCGACCGCGTCCCTCGGGGGGTTCTGTGGGGGGTACTCCGGGAGTATGGGGTACCAGGCCCTTTGATAAGGGCTGTTAGGTCCCTGTACGACCGGTGTCAGAGCTTGGTCCGCATTGCCGGCAGTAAGTCAGGCTCGTTTCCGGTGAGAGTTGGACTCCGCCAAGGTTGCCCTTTGTCACCGATTCTGTTCATAACTTTTATGGACAGAATTTCTAGGCGCAGCCAAGGTGTTGAGAGGATCCGTTTTGGTGGCCTTAGAATCGCTTCTCTGTTTTTTGCAGATGATGTGGTCCTACTGGCTTCATCAGTTCGTGATTTACAACTTTCACTGGAGCGGTTTGCAGCCGAGTGTGATGCGGCCGGGATGAGGATCAGTTCCTCCAAATCCGAGGCCATGGTCTTGAGCCGGAAAAGGGTAGCATGCCCTCTCCGGGTCGGGGAGGAGGTCCTGCCCCAAGTGGAGGAGTTTAAGTATCTCGGGATCTTGTTCACGAATGAGGGAAAACTGGAGCGTGAGATCGATAGGCGGATAGGTGCAGCGTCCGCAGTGAAGCGGGCGCTGTACCGGTCTGTCGTGGTGAAGAGAGAGCTGAGTCAAAAGGCAAAGCTCTCAATTTACCGATCGATCTACGTTCCCACCCTCATCTATGGTCATGAGCTTTGGGTTATGACCGAAAGAACAAGATCTCGGATACAAGCGGCTGAAATGAGTTTTCTCCGCAGGGTGGCTGGACTCTCCCTTAGAGATAGGGTGAGAAGCTCAGTCATCCGGGAGGGACTCGGAGTAGAGCCGCTGCTTCTCCACATCGAGAGGAGCCAGTTGAGGTGGCTCGGGCATCTGGTTAGGATGCCTCCTGGACGCCTCCCTGGTGAGGTGTTCCGGGCATGTCCCACCGGGAGGAGACCCAGAGGAAGACCCAGGACGCGCTGGAGGGACTATGTTTCTCGGCTGGCCTGGGAACGCCTTGGGATTCCCCCGGAGGAGCTGCTCCAAGTGGCTGGGGAGAGGGAAGTCTGGGCCTCCCTACTTAGGCTGCTACCCCCGCGACCCGACCCCGGATAAGCGGAAGAAGATGGATGGATGGATGGATGATAAAAACATACTTCAAATACATATTGATCAATTCAAAGAATTCAGTTAATTTAGTTTTGTAACATCATCATTTAAATGTACATTGCTATACAGACCATGATAGGTGGAGAAATGGAAATAGGAATATATTTTGATAATAAATTATAGGCAAACATTTCTAAAAAGTTTATGTAAATCACTACAGTAATTAGTATACAAAGTTTTTGACATGTTAAAACCGTATTGAAGAATATAGTGCTGCTAATTTGCTGACACTATGATTATAACCTTCAAAAGACAATATTTTTATCAGTTTTTTAGAATAGTTTTAATTTTTGCTTAATCCATGTGACCATTCATTTGTTAAAAAAACTTTTAATATCAGGCAAAACATGGGTTACTATGTGGTCCTACTTATATTTTCAGTTTCTTTTTTAATGATTCTTTTATTTGTAACAGAAGAGGTTTAACTTCTCATCCAAAAAGCATTCTCTATTCCAAGAGGGTGAGTGAGCAGGTTTAAAAAGCCTGAGATAACATCCAACATGCCTATGTAAATTTGCAAATCGCACCCCCCTCTTAACAGTAGGGGGTTTGCTGGTGAAGATTCTCAGTCATCCAGGACATGATAAAATCAGAACAAGCGCTCAATACAAAAACAAGTAGGGGGTTTCTTAAGGCCTTTGTTAGACTAATCCCAAGATGAGGCTCCTCTGAGGCCCCAGGGCAGGTTCCCATTGTCATTGTCACATTGTTCTATACACTCCCACAAGGGGCAACAGTGAGGTATACACAGATTTTATGGGGAGACGAGGGGAGAAGTCATACACATACACAAAAAAACCTATTTTGATGACTTTTTGGGACGTTTGAGATTTTTGGTTTAAAATGCATTTTGGAGCATGCTGAATGCGATTATATGGTTTTCTAATTGGGGACCGTGGTTTTGGTCCCCAATTGCCAAGGTGTCCCCAAATGACTGGTGTGTAAACGTGTTGAAGTCCCCAAATAGGACATAATCAAACGCACACACACACACACACACACACACACACACACACACACACACACACATACACACACAAGTCTGTTTTGATATCTTTATGGGGCCTTTGCATTGACTTCCATTCATTTTTCATTCATTTCTATAGCCTAACCCTGACATTTATCCTAAACCTAACCATTATCAGTACATACCTAACCCTTAAGCTAACATATCCTCAATTCACACCTTAGTCCTAAACCTAACCCCTAACCCACCAACGGGACTTCATCTTATGGGGCCGGGGCTTTGGGCCCCATAAGGAGCAGTTGGTCCTCACAATGCAGTATAAGTTGGAAAAATGGGCCTTACAACGTAGCATAAACAAGGACACACACACACACATCCCTCCTCCTCCATTAGCAGGTGATAAACATGTCTGACCTCAGAGTCTCCAGTCTACATCGTGGACTCTCCAGAAAACCACACAGCTGCTTCACTCCTGAATCCTGCAGCTTGTTGTGTCTCAGGTCCAGTTCTGTCAGATGGGAGGGGTTGGACTTCAGAGCTGAACTCAGAGAAGAACAGCTGATCTCTGATAAACTGCAGTCCTCCAATCTGAATAAAGAATCAAACATGTAAGTTTAGAAAACAAAACAAAACTTTTAAAGACATGATGTAAACTAATAACAATAATTTCAGGACAATTCAAAATGATTTCTTTGATAACTGAACTTTCAGTCTGTTTCTGTCAGTAGACCTGCTACATTCACACATCAGCTGATGATTCACTCCATGACTTTGTTGTTTGAAGTTCTGTTGGGATACTGGGTCCCAGTAAAATAAGCAGCCATTAACGTTTGAACTGGAATATTTTGATTAACAGTCCCATGGAATCAGCAGCTGTATAAATGTTAGAGTGATGGTCCAGATGTTCTGAAGAGGCTGTATGATCCGTTTCATTTTTGGTTCTGATGGTAATGTCTTGTAAAATACAAACATTTAGTTTAGACTCTACTGGTTTTACTGGAGCTTTTTAACACAAACTGGCTCATGTGGCCTGTGAGTGTGTTCAAGTTTTCTAGCAGATTTCTCAGATTTCTTATGTTGAAATTATGAGTTTGACTCAAACGAAATCATTTGACCTGAAACTGGAAGCCACAGGTTAGATTTATTATATTAAATGATGAATAAAATATACATCCCTAAATAAACGTTGTATTGTGATTAAATTAGAAATGAAAACACAACATTAGATTATTTCAATGTGGAGCTCTGAGTGATTTTTAGGATGATGCTGGAAGTTTGAGTTTAGTTTTATTTGACAATCTGTTTCAAATCTTACAGCAGCTGGTAGAACTATAATGAGATATTAATGCTGTTTCAGTCACATTTGAATATTTGGGATGTCATTAAGAAAAGATTCAGTGAACACATGGAGCTTCTTCCTGACAGTTTCACATCAAACTGACTTCAGTCTCTGTTACCATGGTGATGTCATCAGGCTCGTTTGTGACTCTGAGAAGTTTCAGCTCAACACAGCTGTTCCCTTCACTTTGTAGTCCAGCTCTCTGGTGATCCACTGAGCGAGCATCAGAACCTCATGAAGATGATGTGAAAAGTGAACTTGCAGTTCAACACTTCTGCTTCCTTCACTAACAGAAGCAGACATATCTTGTCACCTTCCATGGTTTCAAAAGTCAGCTTGATGTCATGTGAAGTGTGTGAGCTCCAAGAATGAAGTGTAATCTAAATGTAGAGCAGGGCAGCTGTTTAGTTTGTTTACCAGCTGTTTTTCTGCTTTCTTCAACATGTTGCATTATTTGACAGCTTCATGTGTGCACATCACACTGAAATGATCATTTCTATTGTTCAAGTGTTTTACACATCATTTGTAGACAAGTTTGATTGAGTCATTTCATAAGAAGCTGTGGGCAGCAGTGGTTAGTGCATGTTTGCCTCCCAGCTTTTCTGTGTGGACTTTACATGATCTCTCTTTGCACACATGGCTTTTTATTTGTGCACAAATTCAGCTCACAAAGATTTTGTGCTTGTAAATCACTTTAGTAACCTTGTAAAATAAATGTGTTATTTGTGCATGTGCAGATAAGAATGTGTGTAAAAAGATTTGTTAGTAAAAATAATGACACAAGTTACAAATCTTTGTTGTGAAGGTCCGTTTACAGATACAAATAAAAAACTACCTATAAAACTCTGCGTGAGTTTCAATTTACAAGAATGAATGATGAGCAGATTTTTCTTCCTCTCAGCTGATCCAAATATTAATTGTTGAAAGTATCTTTGAAATCTGTTCAGTGCTTTATGAGATATTTTGCTAACAGACAAACAGGAATGACTCCAACAAACTATATCAAGTTTTAGACAAAAATGTTGTACAATGTGTTACACTCAAAGTATATGTTGAGTATGATGCTCAGCAGTGGTGGTTCTAGACCAGTTGTACTGGTGGGGCCAAGCTGGGGCCAGAGGTTTTGTCAGAGGGGCACGTTCATCAGATGAACGTTGTTACCTGTATATAATTTTGGACTGAGAAACTGAACCAAGACTTCACCTAACAGTTATTTTCATTATCATTTTATTTGCTTATTAATATATTTTATTCAGTCAATACAAATACTGTGTAAAATGTTTTATATTTTTCTCATTTGATTTTTTAAACTATTTTCTTTGGTTACAATGGTTAATCACTGCTTTAAAAAATAAAGAGTCAAGTAAGATTTCGAATCTGTCTTTTTCTCCGAGATGAAGTTCATCTAGGAGAAAAAGACAGATTCGAAATCTTACTTGATTGATACAGCCAGCTAAAGCCGCCGGAAGGCGGATGACGTGTGTCCACCCCTGGAGGCTGGCTCCGTTTTAAACAGGAAGCCAGCCCCAGACCCACCAATCGCATTGCAGCAACTGTGGTGCGTTTAATGTCCGCAGGACATATTATCACACATGTATGTCCAATTATTAGTTTCTGAGAGTTTCACTAAAATCTGTTCAATTGTCTCTGAGATATTTTGCTAACAGACAAACAACTGATTTCAATAGTTTATGGCAAAGTTTTAAATGCATATTATGTGTTATGAAACAGCACTCAGAGTAAAAGATGGAGGTCAGTCTCAGCTACTACCACACTGACATATAACTCAATTCCTTTTAAATTGACTGATATAGTCATTTTGTTGTGGCGGCCATCTTGATTCAGGTTGACTCTAAAATAAATCAGTTGTAGAAGAACATCCAATGATTTTTTTTATTAAATGTTAAATAAAATCCATATCATGATTCAAGACATTACTGATAGTACAGAAAACACACACACACACACACACACACACACACAGGTTTGTTTTTCTATCTTTGTGGGGCCATTGCATTGACTTCCATTCATTTTTCATTCGATTCTATAGCCTAACCCTGACCTTTACCCTAAACCTAACCATTACCAATACATACCTTACCCTAAACTTAACACATCCTCAATTCACACCTTAGTCCTAACCCTAACTCCTAACCCACAAACGGAACTTCTTCTTATGGGGCCCGGGCTTTGGGCCCCATACAAGGACACACACTCACACACACTCACACACACACAAACACACACCCACACCCACACACACACACACACACATCCCTCCTCCTCCATCATTATGTGATAAACATGTCTGACCTCAGAGTCTCCAGTCTACATTGTGGACTCTCCAGAAAACCACACAGCTGCTTCACTCCTGAATCCTGCAGGTTGTTGTGACTCAGGTCCAGTTCTGTCAGATGGGAGGGGTTGGACTTCAGAGCTGATTTCAGAGAAGAACAGCTGATCTCTGACAAACTGCAGCTCATCAAACTGAATAAAAAATAAAACATTTAAGTTTAGAAAACAAACCAAAACTTTTTAAGACTCTGAACTGTGAAACACATTGATCCAACTGAAAAATGTTTTAATATTTCAAACTAAACATTTTAATTGTATAAAGTCATGAAAGGCATCAGCAGGGCAGAAGTCTTGCACCCGAGAGTAATTCAGTCTTTAGACGTCACTTTCCTTTTGTTTTGAATATGTTTGTTTTGTTTCCATTGAAGTTCAGTAAAGTCACAAAAATAAATGACTGGATTCAAGACTCATTCTGAAGAAATGTGTCGCGTCAGAAATAACTTTTTGGGTGTTGAACTAGTGAGGGCTGGTGGCACTCACATTAATTATTGAAGTTTATTCAGTAATAATAAATAATAACTGTTAGTTTCAGCTCTGCTTTTATTGTGAAAGTCATGACTTTAACTATGAGCTGAACATCAAGTGTGTCAGAGTTTCCAAGTAAATGACACAATGTTTAATATTTGATGTTCAGTGAAAGATTTTTTGAAGTGCTAATATTTCAAACAAATATTTTGTATTTACAAAAATGAAATAAAAGAAATAGTTGATTTTTATTTTCCAATGCTCGTTCCTGATGAGAAAGTTCAATTACCAAAACCAACATGGAGCCATTTAAAAGTCTACATGTTGGGCTCGTGTTTAGGAAAAAGTTGCAGCAAATATATCCATCAATGTATTCAAATTCAAGATCTTTTTATTGAATTTTTTCATTTTTTTTCCAAACAACAACAACAACAAAACAAACAAACAAAAAAAACAACAGTCAATTTGAGCTGCAACGTGTACACCATAATCCACACCAAAGTAGAAAAAAAAACAACAACAAACAAAAACAATAGAAAATAATCCCTACCCAATCACTGCCAAAAGAAAAGAGAGAAAAATAAATAGAAGGTAAAATAGCCAAGAGACTGCATTAACCTGAGTGAATTATGTTGTCAGAGAGACTGGAACAAATTCAGGAAAGGTCCCCAAACATTCTCAAATTTACCCTCTTTCTGTTGGAGTGTGAATCTGATTTTCTCCAGCTTTAAACAGGACATGATGTCAGCCAACCACTGAGCGTGAGTGGGTGGAGACGGTTCTTTCCACCTAAGCAAAATAGCTCGTCTGGCCAGGAGAGAGGTGAACGATATTACGTGTTGTTGGTTTTTATTTAGGTTTGTCATGCCCTCTACAAGACCAAACAGAGCAATCAGTGGGTCAGGGTTCAGACGTGTATCTAGTACACGTGATAGAGTCTGAAAGATTTCCCGCCAATATTTGTTCAGAGATGGGCAAAACCAAAACATATGGGAGAGAGAGGCTTCAGCATGTTTGCATCTCACACAGTATGGGCTGACATCAGGATACATAGAGGACAGTTTAAGTTTAGAGATGTGAGCTCTGTGCACCACTTTAAATTGTATTAGACAGTGTCTAGCACAGAGAGAGCTGGAGCTCACCAGTTTGAGTATGGAGGTCCAAGAGTCCTCTGAAATAGAGGAGCCGAGATCCTCTTCCCAAGCAGCTTTGACTTTATCTGAGGAAGCACGCTTCAAATCCAATAGTTTACTGTAAATGAATGAAATGGACTGTTTTTTATTTGGGTCTAAAGAAAGAATAGTGTCAACAATACTGCTATCAGTTGAAATGGAGAGGTTGGACAAATGAAGAGTAATAAAGTGCCGTATTTGGAGATACCGAAAAAAATGGGACTGGGGAAGACTAAATTTTTCACATAGTTGTTGAAATGAAGCTAAAGTATTATTGAGAAACAAGTCATTGAAGCGTACTATACCCCTTCTTTGCCATTCTTTAAAAACAGAGTCCTGAGATGAGGGTTTAAAAAGTTGGTTAGACATAATAGGACTATAAAGAGAGAGACTAGAGAAATCAAAATATTTACGAAATTGTGCCCAGATTTTTAGTGAGTGTTTTATAACTGGATTTGTAACAGTTGTAAGTGGTGGAAGCGGGAGTGAGGATCCCAAGAAAGCCACGGATGACCATTTCCCAGAACACTGTGACTCCATCTCTACCCAGTCAGGGCTGTCAGGCCTGTTGTAATAGAATGACCAGAATGCTAGACAGTGCAAGTTTGCTGCCCAATAATAAAGGCGGAAATTTGGAAGGGCAAGACCGCCTGCGGCCTTAGTTTTTTGGAGAAGTGTCTTATTTAAGCGTGGACGCTTTCCTTGCCACAGATATGATGAAATGATGGAATCTAACTGAACAAAAAATGAACCAGGGATAAAAACAGGAATATTTTGAAAAAGATATAAAAACTTAGGTAAAGTGACCATCTTGACTGAGTTAATACGGCCTATGAGGGAAATGGAAAGCGGTGACCATCGGGATAATGCCTGCTTTGTCTGATTCAACAGAGAGACAAAGTTTTCTTGATATAAATCTTTATACCTCCTCGTAACTGTAACACCCAGGTAAGAGAATTTTGTCTTCTCAATTTTAAGAGGCCATTTACCATAGTCAAGAGTCTGCGCCAGGGTATTGACAGGGAAAATTACACTTTTACTCAGGTTTAATTTGTAACCAGAATTTATTCCAAATTCCTCAAGTAATGATAAAACGGAGGGCAGCGTGTCAGTCGGATGAGAAATGAAAAGTAAAAGGTCATCAGCATAAAGGGAGACCTTGTGCTCCATATCGCCTCTCCAGATTCCTGAAATTGTGTCACAGGACCGCAAAGCAGTGGCAAGAGGTTCAATTGCCAGGTCAAAAAGTAGAGGGCTCAGTGGGCATCCCTGGCGAGTTCCTCGATGTAGACTGAAGGGTTTGGATATCTGAGAGTTGGTACGAATGGTTGCGGTGGGATGTGAATAAATTAGTTGCACCCATGTAATGAAATTGGGGCCAAAACCAAATTTGTCAAGAACATTAAACAAGTAGTCCCATTCAACCCGATCAAATGCTTTCTCCGCATCAAGGGAAATAACACACTCAGGAACAGTATCCGAAGGAGAATAAATAATGTCCAAAAGGCGTCTGACATTAAAAAAGGAGTGCCTGCCTTTAATGAATCCAGTCTGGTCTTTTGATATGATGAAAGGAAGGATCTTTTCCAACCTTTGAGCAAGAACTTTGGCTAAAATTTTGGCGTCTGTATTTAAAAGGGAGATTGGTCGATAAGAGGAACAGTGAGTTGGGTCTTTTCCTTTCTTTGCAATGAGGGTAATGCAGGCCTCTAAGAAAGATTTCGGAAGGGATCCTTGGTCAAATGACTCTAAGAGAACCGAGTGTAGGAGTGGGGAAAGTAATGAAGACTCAGTGAAGGGGAGAAGTAAATCTCTAAGAGCAGTCAACTTCTGCCACTCACTTGGCAGTAGATAGTCCCAGTTCAACTCATCTGCAACCTGAACTGAGTCCTTGATTTGGAGAAGTCGTGACATCATCAGATATGTGCTGGACCATCTAGTAGGGCAGTCATTGACCACAGTTAATTGACATACCTGGAGCAAACGCTGTGTTGCCACTGACGACTTGCGAAAGAGCTTGACAAGCAGTCTAACTTTGCCCAGCAGTCGGTTTATACTTGCATCTTTCTGGACCAAGTTCACAACGAGTTGCAGTGTGTGTACAACACATGGGGTCCTGTCTATGGCTCCAAACCTAGATAGAGAGGACAAAACACAGAGAAAAAGAAACTTTCTTAATATCATATTAGGAAATTCAATAAAATTGTCATAAACAGTTGCTAAAATTGATTATAACCTAGCGTATATCAATGTGACTGACACACTAAAAATCTCAACAGTAAATTAAAACAATTTACCTTTGGTCTTCTTGTCCAATCACTTCAGAGTCTTCTGTGTCACGGTCACTCACATCGATGGATTCATCCTCAGAGGCGGAGCTAGTGAGTTCATCATCCGGCTCATTAGCTTTGAACGCAGCAATCATGTTGCTTCCATTATCAGTTATGACTGTCAGAATTTTGTGTTGGGGTATTCCCCAGTCCTCTGTACAGTTATCAACATATGGGTTTTTATACACTCAGCAGTGTGTGGGTGAGGGATCTGGTCAAGTCTCAACAGTATGTGCTGTGCTTTTTTTTTCAACAGTGCAAAAAAAACATGCACTAATTGCTAGAAAGCAGGTAGACCTGTTCGTCCAATCCAAAGAGCAATCGCCTGTTCTTTGGCATGTTGTTCCAGAGAATCTGTTTTATATTTAGATCCTGCAGCAAAGGCTGCTGGTATAGACAACTGCGACCTGTCGTTCTTTGGACCACCAGGTTTCTCTTTAGGAGTTAGGGTCTCTGGGATCTGGATGAGAAAAAAACAAGGTGAGAGAAGATAATTATTCTTTTGTATACAATGTACACCTCTTGTAAAGAATCTATAAGTGAATATAAAATAATCAAATGTACGTATTGAAGGATTTTACAGCTGTGTTCAAATGACGAGGGGTCAGCACAAAATGATTTATTGATAGACACGGGTTACAACAAGAATAATCAGAGTAAAAAAGCCTTCAAATTGTTCTTTGTGTGCTCACACAAAGAATCAGGAGCAAGAAACAGACTTCTTTATGTTGTCTCCTGAAATTTCCTAGGAGCTTTGCAATGCAAAATCATCTAGGTGCCTTGCCTGCATTATTATGGAGATGTTAATGCTTCTCCTGGCCCCTGATTGGTCAGCCACTGCACTGATAAGCCTTGGTTGCCTTCAGATATTTATGCCCAATGGCTGCCTGTCTCCTGAAGATCTGATGTTTTGTGGCTGTGTGTGGCTGTGCGTGACTCTTTGTAAAGGTAACTCAGTTAGAAAAGTTTAGACTAGTTAGTTACATGCCCAGACAGACATATGTTGGCCTGCTTTCTCCTTGTTTCACTAAGTCTACTTGTGTGTGATAATATATACTGTATATTCATTCATTCATTCATTCATTCATTCATTCAACCTTATACAGGCTAGCCTCGTTATATATATTATATATATATTATATATTAATATATATTGTTGTATAAGTTATCGTAAGGCACGTAAAACATGATTGCATAAATTAAACACTTGAATATATAGCACATAAAAACAGTTGTGATCATTTTACCATTGATTATAAAGCACTTGTGAATTTTAATTTTATTTATTTAAAATGAAGTATTTTTTTGTCCCAAACACTTTTACTGTAAACATTCATCAGAAAAATGTAGGATGCATGCAGACCCAACAGACACATGAGATAACAGGCAGCAAC
>JBBPBX010076433.1:0-17113 GCA_038048925.1 Garcialebias charrua | reverse complement strand
TATATATATATATATATATATATATATATATATTATATATATATATATATATATATATATATTATATATATATATATATATATATATATATATATATATATATATATATATATATATATATATATATATATATATATATATATATATATATATATATATACACGACCCTGTGTACATACTCTCGTTTTCATCACATGTACCACATGTGGTGCAAATGATGATAAAGACTCTCTGACTCTGATATATAAATATGCCCCCAAGGCCTCATCCACACCAACAGAATGGCCTCATACATACCAATGGCTGCAAAAATGCTAATTCAAAGAGCCATTTGACTAACTCCCATGGGAACTATAGTTAGAATATCCGAATGGCTCACATGTGGTAGTGCTATGTTACAAACATTGAATTCAATAATGCTTATACAAGTAACACAAGGTTATTCATTAACACAAAAATAGAGGAATAAGAGAGTCTCTTATGAGTTATTGTGTTTTGATTCAAAATAATGTAATAAAATAGTGTTAATGTCTTTTTTCTGAGAGTATCAGTGAAAAGGTGTCACTGGGACAGTTCAAGTATCAGAGCGGGCACGGTCATGCCCACCACATACATAACTACAGAAAGACTTGGTTCATTGTTATCCTTTTTTTTTTTTCAAACAATATGTTCATTTGAACAGTCAGAAAAAATATTAAATTCATTGATTCATTTTCATCTCAATGCTCTGGCCAGTTGTAGTATTTCTGCATATTTTGATGTCTTGATGCACAAACGTAGCTTTCTGCAGCATCAGTCCTGATGTTCTACAGATCATGAAGATGTCTCCATCTGTTTAACAATATCAAGGTTTGTTCTCCTCCACCTGGGTCCACTCTTCAGGTGAAGACATTTCTGTGAATTGATGATAAAACACACAGACACACACAGTATATATTATATGCAGTATACTGTATATTAAGACAATGGGTCAAACTAATGTCTTCAGACTCCACCACCTCCTCGTCCACGCTCCTGGATGTCCAGGTGTTGTAGGTCTGGACGCAGGGGACATCTGGGTCCATTATGGGCTGAATGCTGCATCCACTTTGTCACTTCCCTCATCAGAACCACAGAAAATCAACAGATTTACATCAAAGAATATTGTTGAGTACTATTCTTTTTGTTGATGCAATCTTACCTGCTGTGATGTGAAAGTCTGGGTTGTACTAGTGGTTCAACAGGAAGAGCCTCAGGTGATGGACTGGAGACCTGGAAACCTGAAAACACAAACAAAATAAAATAAAAGAATAATATATTTAACAGATATTTTAAAAGGGACTAATTTTTTAAACTATAAATTAATGTTGAATAATTATTAGAAACATTAACTAATATATTACCATTTCAGTGCTGTGAAAACGATTTACATGTAGAATTCCTTCTGACTCTCAACTATCAGCTGCTGTAAGTCCTCACAGAGCTGCTGCACTTCCTGAAGTGAAAAGTCTCCAAAAACCAGCAGGAGCTGAAAAAAAATTATAACCTGCTGTTTACTGGAAATAACTTTGGCTTCTCTGAAGACAAACCGCTAAAATATAAAGTTTTAAATGGCTAAATTGGACGGATCGCGTTTGTATCTTGTCCATTGTAAACAAGGAGCGCAGTTGACGCGAGTCTGGGAGTGACGTCATAATCGCGCGACGGGAAACCCCGTATATCTATGGGTTTCCCGTCGCGCAACGGGAAACCCCGTATTTATCGTGAAAAAAAAGGCGCTAATTTTAAACTGTTTTTGAGAGGAATTTTCATTCATTTCACATTGTTTTAGCAAAAACAATCAGAGGTCAATCTTAATATATATATATGTTGTGCCATTTTATGGAAAGTTAAAAGATGATGTCAGTGGAGCTTTAAACAAAATAAGAAAGAGGAATGATTTTACCTTTGAAAGTTTGTATTTAACACAAAACAAAACCAATGTGTCATTTTAACTGCAGTAAAAACATTTAAGTAAATGTTGTCTGACAGAAAAAAGGAGCATTAGACCTAACAAGGAACAGACACTGATCATTTCAACTCCAGTTCAAATACTGTCTAGTCAACTTTGTAATGGATCAATAGTGAACAATATTTTAACTTCCTGACACCATTTTCAAAACTTGGACCTGAGTGTCGAGACATTTGGAGACATCTCTTGTCTCCTGACCTAACATCCCATGAACTGACACATTTTAATATTGCAGCAAGAATTTCTTGTTCAAGTTCAGAAGAAGTTGATTTTCAAAGTTTTTTGAGTCCAGTCTGGCTCTTTTGGGAGAAAAAAATCTGTCCTGCTGAAATGAACAGTCTTTCAATAATATTTCAATAGTTTTCAATAATCTTTCAATAAGATCATGGGTGTTGTGTATCTTCTGGCTGACTCTCCGTGGTGGAATCCATTTTGTGTGTGTTAGTGGTGCTGTGGGTGCTCCCAATGACGATTATACTAGAATCGTCATTGGTCCAACTCTTCTTGAAGGCAGGTCTAACCAACTCCCCTCTCGACATCAGTTACTTTCAAACTAACAACAAATCAAAAAGCTGCAACGTGAATGTAACTTGTAACACATTATAGAAATGTAGTGTAGTACTGTAGAAAGTACAGATACTTCATGTAAAATGCAGTGCAGTAAAAGTAAAAGTACCCACATTCAATTCTACTTAAGTAAAGTATACAGATACACGAAAAATGTACTTAAGTACAGTAACAAAGTATTTGTACTTAGTTACATCCCACCACTGTGTGTCACTCTGCATTATGCAAGATTACAGAACACCTCTGCTTTATCAGAATCAGACTCAGAATATCTTTATTGACATTGCACCAAGGTACAATGGGAACATGTACACACAGTCATCCGAAAGCTGGACTAAGTGAAGCTGCAGATGATTATCAGCGCGGCCATCTCATTCCTTATCAGAATGATAATCTTAGATATGAAAAAGGAGAACCATGAGGGTAGATTGTGGTATTACAAAAAAGATCTTTCACATCTTGTCTACAGTATTAGGAAACGATATGAGACATAAAAGAAACTCTACCAGCAAGCACAGTTAAGACAATTTACATATACAGTACAGTACATTTGAGGTCAAGGCGGTGAGATTTAGTCCATGAGCCTTTTTTCATATCAGTCACAGTTCTGTGATGATTCCAGCCAGCAGTTCTGATAAGCGCTCACAGAAAGTTCTCGGGGGGGGGGGATAGATGCAGTTGTTGTCCTCGGCTACTCATGACCCAGGAGAAATTTGATAGTCAGCCCATTTCCAAGGCTGTCAGGGAGTCAGATTCAGATAAGCTTGATTGTTGATTTTCTTCAGGCAGACGGTTTTCTTTTCCTGCAGCCTTGAGTGTCCATCTGGACGATCCAAATCCAATATGGTTTATAAATTGAATCCCACACTCCTTGTTTCATTGAATTGAGAAAGCTCCTCGGACTCTAAGTGAAACGTCTTGTAACGTGATGGTGGTGCGTAGGAGGAGAGCTAGCTTAGCATTAGCAACACATGCTCCGACATAGCTTGGAAAAGAGCGAAAGAACGTTGATTCTCACTGGTACTTTATTACATTACTTGTGTGAGAGTGGTGGCGCAGAGGTTAAGAAGGTGTGCTTGTGATCGGAAGATCGCCGGTTCAAGCCCCGGTACTGACAACATCAAAAAATGTGGGTGGGATAAGTGAAGCAGTCACATTTGTCTCCACCCTCATCTGCCCCACTCTGGGCCCTTGAGCAAGGCCCTTAACCCCCACCATCTGCTCCCCCGGGAACCCTAGATATCAGCTCTCTGATCCACACAGAGGGCTGTGGTAGCTCGGTGGTCTGCGGTTGTGTCAGGAAGGGCATCCGGCATAAAACAATTACCAAGTTTTCATGCGACTAGTTTGCTGTGGCGGCGACCCTTGACGAAGGGAGAAGCCGAAAAAAAGTTATTACATTACTTAGAAAACCATACTATGCCAGGTCTCCACGGTGCTCATACATGAATATATATAGAGTATAGTCCGTATATCCTTCACCACTCGTTACTGAGGTTGAGCAGGGTAGCTAACGTGTACACACGTTCCAGCTCTCAGCTACTCACTACTGACTTCTATGAGTCATGACATATCAAATAAAGGAGGCGCCCTCATGTGGCGTTGAGAAGGTACTACAACAGTCAGTATACATACCGACTGCTACAGTCTTCAGTTACAAATAAAGTCCAGTTGTTTTGTTTTTAATCTTTTTTTTAACTTACTGTGAACAGAAGGTGGAGCTCTTGCTCCTTTAAGTTAGAATATACACCAAAGCCAATTTACAATATTTAATAAAACAATTTCATTAAAACAATCCTTTCTTTAAAACCAAGGTTTCCAGTCCATCACTCAGTCCTTGAAAAGAAGGAAGACTCAAATAATGTAAAACACTTTAAAGCCATAACCGGTCGTTGTCGTCTTCTAGGCCAAATGCTCCTCAATGAGTCAGGGATGTAATGCCCTGCCCACACCACCTGCCCGGCCAGTACAGGTTTTGTTGAGAGTGGGCCGAACAACCAGGGAAAGACAGGACAAGACAGCAGAGTGTCCACAGCGCTGCAACTCCAAAACAGTAAAACCAGGTGCCTAAAACAGAAAACCCATTATTCATTCAACCTTTATTTATACAGGCTAGCCTCGTTGAGTCACGGGGACTCATTTACAAGAGGGACCTGTCTCACTCACACCAAACAACCATCCACTCTCACACTCACACCTAGGGTCAATTTAGAGTCACCAATCAGCCTAACAAGCATGTTTTTTGGTCTGTGGGAGGAAACCGGAGTACCCGGAGGAAACCCACGCATGCACGGGGAGAACATGCAAACTCCACCCAGAAAGGCCCCGGACCGGGATTTGAACCGGCAACCTTCTCGCTGAGAGGCAGCAGCTCTACCAGTTGTGCCACCGTGCTGCCCATTATTGTGGATTCAGACAAAAATCAAAGTCTAAATTGCAGGTAGCTTACCCAGAGGTGGAAACACAGCCAAACCAGGGAGGAAGCAGGTCAGCAGGTCAGCAGGTGAGGATTACAAGGAAGTCGCACGCCACAACAACCCCCAGCCATAGCTGGCAACGCCAGCAGGGCAATGCTGCAGAAACGCACGACAGGTGTAACACCCAAAAAAACCAACACGATCCCAGTCACTGATTGAAAAACTGGCACTTACAATCTCAGATGAGCTGATCAAGAACACAAGCAAAAATAAAGCAGCCGACTGTAGTGAAGGAAACAAAGATACACACACCCCGCAGCAGCCTGACCAAATAAAAAATAAAAAGGCATCTGCCCTGCCCATCAATCAACGGTGCGCGTCTGGCTGCGCGTCTGGCTTTGAATCGACATTTTAGCAAAGCATGTATCCTTTTGAACCTTGTAAGATGTAGAGTTCGAAAATATTATGACTCAATATTGAGCAAAATGGTTTTGAATAACATGCTCAATAATCCAGGTAGAAAAATCTAAAAAAGCTAAGTCTGGTCCTCTGGAAACTAAACAGCCACTGGCCAAAAGGATGGCCCAGCACAGAATATCAACATCATCAGGTCACTCTGCGGTCTACACTCATCTCCACGCCAGCGCCGCGGTCACTATTTCTGGGATGAAGATGTTCACATCCTTGATAGAGAGGAACGATGGTTTGAGAGATGAGTAAAGGAGGTCATCTTTGTGAAAAGAAACCGTCCATCATTAAACAGAGGTGGAGGCCTCCGGGTTCAACTGTCCCCCTCTTATCACTCAGCCCTCTGTGAATAGCAAACAACCATCAGGGTGCTAACGATCCATCGTTAGGCTGATGGTCCTCCTTGATCATGTGAGCAGCTGGTTTCAGGCTGTCATCAGCCAACTGGTTGATCCACTGTGAGAGGGTGCTATTTATAAGACTGAGCTGAATACAGCATCTCAGACTGAGGAAGTCTTTCGGACGAAAGACGAAACGTTTCTACAGTTTTTTGCTTTGTTTTTTTGCTTTGTTTTGTTTTGTTTTTTGAATGTCCAGAGGACCAGACTTTTTTAGGTCTCGAATAAGAACGAACGAGAAAAATTGACAGCGAGCCTGACAGACTGCATTCAGGGAAAACGTTGGTAAAGATTACGTGCTACGTCATGACGCACCGTCAGCTGTTGACAGACGAAGGCTCTCGGGTTTCGAGTTTCGACCTACGGTGGATCTGAATGCACCCATCGAGCCTCTTCGCTGTCATTGCGGCCGCTCTGAAACTCACATGGTGTTCGTGGACCTCTCGGTAACGGAACATGAGTGCTTTGTGTCGCCTGCTTCGGAGAGGACTGCTGAGTGGTCGGCCATCATGCTGCTCCCCCCCCGGACAGCTGGTTGTGTGTGCGGGGGCAGCTCTCCCGGTGCGGACCAGCTCCTCCAGGTACCCTTGTAGCTTGTTGGCTAGCAGGTGCACCTCCACCTGCTGAGCCGTAAAGCGTCTTTGTAAATGGAAATGGCAGCTCAGTGTTTTTATCGTCTAACCTCCGTTATTTACCGCCGTGCTGTTTATTGTCAACTCTAACAGATAAACGACATTGAGAGCAAACATTATAATCCGAATCTGACCTCTGCTGCATTTCCAAAGTGAAGGTTATCTGAAAACGTCGTGTTTCATTTCATGCGACTAGAAATCTCAAGTAAAATCCTTGTTTCTCAATGAATTACGAGTATGCATGTTAACCTAAATGTATGCGTCATGTTAGCATCTTAGCTACAATCACGCATTATGACATATTTACAGAAGACCGAGGGAAAGATTAATTTCTAATGAGCTTCACTGTGTTCTTTGTTTTGCTTTTTATCGCACAAAGAGGCAAAAGTTGTGCTAATCTTGTTTTGAATCCCGTTTATCTATATTTGTAAAAGGTTTGGCCTTTTCAGATGTAATCAGTTGTCAGACCACAGTGGCTGTTTTGTTTTGGGGGGCATCTAATAAAAGAACAAATGTAAACCAAGACACACCACTAAGTTGAATATACAGTATTTATTATTTTGACATTTTTATGAACCTTATCAAAAATTAGACAAGATATTAGATGTTTAATATTCCTCTCATTTGCATTTTATAGACTGGATCAACATTTAAAAAGACAAATAATACTACTGAGGTACAAGAATAATTGAAATAGCATAACATCATCATGGATTTATTAACCTGAACTGTCTAATGATACAAAATCACTGATGTATTATGTTTTATGTGCAAATATATGTACATATTTGATTGTTATTAATAAGGGAAATTGAGACTAGCATAATATGAAATATGTCCAAGTTGCACAATGAAACCCACACGATTATCTACAAAATTAGTATATAAAATAAAATGTGTGTGTTGAATGTTTAATTAGAACTAAATACAACCATTAATTGATTCTTTGTTCATCATTAAAGATTAGACCTAATAAATTATTATATTTAAGAATAACTGTGCTCCACCAGCAGTTGGGAGCAAAGTCCCTTCCTGTATAAAATCTTCTGTCTTGAATAATATTAAATTATATCTGCTTTTTCTGTATTGTATTGTATTGTCTAAGGCTTTTTGTCTCCATCTGTAAAACAAACAAAAAAACACATTCTGGAAATGTATTTTATTTTCAAGTTGTATTTCTGTTCTCTGAAATGAGTTTGAGTTTTATTTCATGGCTTTCTCACTCCTGTTGCAATTTGAAGGCTTTTTATGAACCAATGTGTTTTTTTTCCCCAGTCCTGTCAACTTGACATATGACGTCTTCGATGGGAAAGGAGAGAGCACTCCCCTGGTGTTTCTACACGGCCTTTTTGGCAGTAAATCTAACTTCCACTCGATAGCGAAGTCCTTGGTGCAGCGCACAGGCCGAAAGGTAAAGCAGCGATGAAGACTTCACGCCCGTCTGATGTTACGCCTACAACAATTCGTCTTTATGCGTTTAGATTTGTTCGCAGCCGTGTGACAGTAGCTCCTTCTAAAGCAGGCGGGCGAATGAATGTGAGGGCGACATTTTTTTTATTTGCTTGTCATCTGATACAGCGTCTTAGCTGAGCGCACTGCTGTAATGAGCTCTGATAGATAATGTCAGAAACTCGCCACCTTGTTTTATAACACGGATATAATGGTCTGCACAGCACCGCCTCCTGATTTATAATTTTTTTTTAAAGTTAATGAAAAGCTTAGTTTCTACTCTGTTGCCTCTTGTTACCTATTCCAAGTTTCTTAACTGTTCTTTGTCCAGTCAGGTGTTGACTGTAGATGCCCGTAACCATGGCAACAGCCCTCACACCCCTGAGCTGACCTATGAGGCCATGTCCAACGATTTGAAACACCTCCTCGGCCAGCTGCACATCGAGAAGTGCGTCCTCATCGGCCATAGCATGGGGGGGAAAACCGCCATGACGGCCGCTCTGACACAGGTGAGCAGCTGCAAAAGGTCGGCTTGAATATTTTATGACGGCACACTTAAGTAGATGCATTTATGTCTTCATACACAACTGACCTCTGAGAGCCCCAGAACCCTGCACTGATCTTCATCCAAAACTAAGAATTAGATCAGTGATGGCCAAATGAAGCAATAAAGCAGTATTGAACCACTTCGCCAATTGTATTGAACTTGGGTTCATTCATTCAAAGGTTCATTTCAGTGACATCTAGTGGTGAAATAGACAACACACACTGTTTTATACAGTACTGTACTGTATACTGTACTGTGTTTTACTGTATGTTCAGCTGATTCAGTAGGTATGTTGACTACCGTACTAGTATCTGGGATTGAGAGAGGGTGTGCTTTAGAAAACTGTTGCAGTGGAGACCATGTTTGCAGCAGCATCAGTCACCAGGCATTGAACCTTCCCCTCAAGTCCCCACTCCACCATCAGAGACCTCTGAGCAGCTGCAATGATTTCAGCACTGTGGTCTTGAGGNAGATACAAATGAAACATAACTTATGATGAGGAAAAAGTAAACACTGTTTTTAAAGATTTCTATAAAACTCTATACATTCCACAAATAAATCCATCAGATGAGGATATTAATCAATTATTGAAGAGTGTAATACTTCCAAAACTAGATAGTAGTCAATCATCAGAACTAGACTCACCATTAACATCAGATGAGCTCCGTGAAGCCATTAAAAACATGCCTAATAAAAAATCTCCAGGTCCAGATGGCTATCCAGCAGAATTCTATAAAAAATCTGGGACATACTGGAACCAATATTTCATAGAATGATACTTGAGTCAGAAAAAAATGGCAGGCTTCCAACACATATGAATTCAGCCAACATTAGTCTCCTATTAAAACCAGGCAAAGACAGAGTATAACCTACCAGTTATCGTCCAATCTCTCTTATTAATGTTGATGTTAAAATAATTTGTGAAGTCTTATCTAAAAGATTAGAGAAGAGAACTCCTCTCATTATTCATCCAGACCAAATTGGATTCATAAAAGGAAGATACTCGACCACAAACACTCGCAGATTATATAACTTAATAGATTATTCATATAGTAAAGATATTGAAACAGCTATTTTGTCTTTAGATGCAGAGAAAGCATTCAATAGAGTAAATTGGAATTTTTTTTTTTGCTACCTTGGTTAAATTTGGATTTGGGAACTATTTCATTAATTGGTTAAAAATATTATATAGCTCAGCGTGTGTCAGGACAAATGCTGTAATCAAATATCTTCAAGCTTCTGTTTACTGAGGGGCACCAGGTAGGGATGCCCACTTTCACCAGCAATATTTGCTATTTTTATTGAACCTTTAGCAGCAGCAATCAGACAAGTGCTGATATTAAAGGCATACAGTGTAAAAATATAGAACATAAAATCACAGCTGGGCACCGCTAATTAAAAAATTAGTTCCACAATTTCTAAAACGCTTATTAATTTTTTTAGGTCCACAATTTCAAAAGCACAAATGTCTTATGAAAATTAGGGGAAGCTAATCCAATCCGCTATTTATATATTTTCTATATTATATATATATATATATATATATATATATATATATATATATATATATATATATATATATATATATATATATATATATATATATATATATATATATATATATATATATATATATATATACAGGGAACCCCCGACCTACGAACGAGTTTGGGACCTAAGAACCGTTCGCAGCTCGATCCGTTCGTAGGTAGGGGGTGAAAATTATATTTAAAAAAAAAATTATTCATTCATTCATTCATTCAACCCTTATTTATCATGCTAACGGAGCGTGCGCACATTTAATCATGTACAGTAGTGTACTGTAATGTTAAACATTGCTATTCACATTTACAGAATAAATAAAAATATATTTTCTTACTTTGAGATGGTCAAAGCCGACATCTTAGGTTGCCATGCGTTGATTGTTGTCGGGCCTAGCAGCCCCGCCGGCCGGCCAGTGAACCACCGCAGCCGCTCCAGACCTGTGTTAGCTAGCTGGCTAGCTTCTGCTAGCCAAGCCATGAGCTGGTGTTGGAGCGGCGGCGCGATCAATCTGCAGCTTCTGCTGCTGCCTTAGACATCCACAAAGTTCACAGAGACGTTTCCAGCTCGTAATTAATCCATATGAAGCCATCCTGGTCACCAGTCTTCGGCCGGCTACCGTGTTAGCTCCCGTGTTAGCTTCTGGAGCTAGCCAGGCCGGAGGTGTAGCCAGGCCGGCCGGAGGTGTTCGCACGGCGGCCTGGCACGATCGGCGATAAATCCGCTGCTGCTTGAGACATCCACAAAGTTCACAGAGACGTTTCCAGCTAGTAATTAATCCATATGAAGCCATCCTGGTCACCAGTCTTCGTCCGACTCTCGGCAGCTAACCTAAGATGGCGTCCGGTGTTCTACATTAATTTGTGACCGGAGACCCTAGTGACTGAACCTAAAATAGCGTCCGGTGTTCTACATTAATTTGTGACCGTGTAAACTGAAGACCTACTTCCTGTTGCCCAATATTGCTCAAAAATTGCTCAAAAATGATCAGAAATGATCTTTTTTATCATAATTATTATTTATAAAGCCTTTAAAACAACCAGAGCTGCAACAAAGTGATGTACACATGAAATTAAGAACATTTAAACACAAAAAAAAAAAAAAAAAAAAAAAATTTTTTTTTTTTTTTTTTAATTCATATTTTTATTAAATATGATATGTTCGTAAGTCCCGTGGTTCGCAGGTCGATGGGGTCGTAGGTCGGGGGTTACCTGTATATATATATATTTATATATAGCCGGTAGCGTTATCAATATTTGCACTACACTGCCAAATGTAACAAAAATGATCCTAAAAGGATGAAATTACAAAAATCAAAGGATTTATTTAATACTTTACGTACATATATTCTATTCGGCCACGAAATTAACAAAAAATAGAATGATCTTTTAATCCCTAAAACCACGTTTAAATCTCAAATACACGGGTGTGTCGCCACGGCATTTATACATGAAAGTAACCCAAATACATAAAACTAACGACTCGCCGTCGAATGGTCGACACAAAACGCACAATAAAATCCTCCGGCCACGTTAATTTGGCTTGAAACAGCTGGGTTTTCTAAGGATTTCCATTAGTAACCCACAACCAACCGGCAGAAACAGTTAGCGTCTATAGGTACTCAACAGATTTAATGAAAAGTAATTAAAATACATGACAATAACGACTCACCGTCGCGTGGTGTACACAGAACACAAAATAGAATCCTCCGGCCACGTTAATTTGGCTTGAAACAGCTGGGTTTTCTAAGGATTTCCATTAGTAACCCACAACCAACCGGCAGACACAGTTAGCGTCTATAGGTACTCAACAGATTTAATGAAAAGTAATAAAAATACATGAAAATAACGACTCACCGTCGCGTGGTGTACACAGAACACAAAATAGAATCCTCCGGCCGCGTTAATTTGGCTTGAAACAGCTGGGTTTTCTAAGGATTTGTCCAAGTACCCAGCACAAACAGCTAGCCACGGAATTAGCCCCTGAGTTCACCTCTAACCCGGAAGCTGTCGAGATGGAATAGTCCATTTTTAGTAGGGGGATAATGAAATCAACCGTTTTTTAAATTGCTTATTTAATGATTGTTTTCATCGTAACTATAATTATTTTTATGTTAAATGTAGATTAACAAGCAGGATCAATGTTAGGAATTAGGTGACTGGCCGGGGCGCGGCGGGGCCGGGGCCTCATGCTGATGGGATCCCCAGGCATTTACCTACATGGTAGATCCCCCCCTCTGCTCCCTCCCCCCTCCAACCCTCCCTCCCCCTCCAACCCTTCCTCCTCTCTGCTGTTTACGGTGGGGAAAAAGGTAAAACAAGCAGCATTATGAGCTTGTAAATAAGTTTATTGGTTTTTACTGATAGATAATTAGTTATTAGCGGTACTGCATTTTAAATAAAAATAGCAGAAATCCGCTTATGAATTATAAAAGTTAGTCAATTCACAAAAACGCTGACAAAAAGTTTAGGTCCACTGTAAGCGGAATAGCGCTTTAGCGCTCCCTAGCGTTCATTCGCCCACCTTTGCATAAAATTAGTCTTTATGCTGACAATGTTTTACTTTTCCTTCAGAACTCAGAAAACTCAATGTCTAATGTTATCAAATTAATGAACTCGTTCTCAAAAGTTTCTGATTATTCTATAAATTGGACAAAATCTACAGCTCTTCCAATAAATTGCATGTTTAATACTTTCCTTAATGAAAGACTACAATCAGGTAACATTACATACTTGGGAATTAATATTTATCCTAAATTGGAAGACATACTAAAATTGAATCATATCCCACTTTTAAAAAATTGAAGACGATCTTACTAGATGGAGATCTCTACCCATATCACTTGTGGGAAGAGTTGCCTCAGTAAAAATGATGGTCCTGCCGAGAATAAATTATGTATTCTCAATGATTCCAAATAAACCTTCAACTGAATGGTTTAAGACCCTGGACTCTTTCATATCTAAATTCCTTTGGAAAAATAAAAAACCCAACGCATTAGCTTAAAAGCATTACAGAAATCTAAAGATACCGGAGGATTAGAACTTCCCAACTTTTATCACTACTATTTAGCCAATAGGTTACAATATATCTCAAAGTGGTTAAATCCAAATGCACTAGAGAAAACTTGGATAGACATAGAACAAACTTTATGTAATAATATTAGGATTTCAGATCTGCCATTTATTAGTATAAATATAAAATTACATATTTGCTTTAAAAGTATCAGTATTAGCTCATCTTTGACAGCATGGAGGGAGTATCTGAAAATTACAAAGTCTTCACTATTCCCATACAGACAAACACCCATCTGGAACAATCCTGACATACAGCAAGAAAATAATATGTTAAATTTCCCAGGTTGGAGAATTACGGGAATTGAACGTCTGGAACACATATTTGAAGGTATAGACTTTATTCCATTTAATGAATTAATAATACAATATGCCATTGACAATAAATACTTCTTAGAATATCAACAAATTAAGTATATTGTAAAAGAGAAATGTAAGCTTAATAAAACATTGTTAGAAACACCAATATGTGTGTTAGAGTTCATTAATCTTAAACCCCCAAATTATTATCTAAAATATACAAGAAGCTGTCTAGAATTGATGACTCCATAATGCTACCTGTTGCAAAATGGGAGACAAATTTATCAATCAACTTTGACCGAAACACCTGGTCTCAAATATGTTTAAAAACATTTAAAATGACTAGAATCTCCAATTTACAACTAATACAGTATAAAGTTCTCTATAGAGTACATTATACAGGTCAGTGAATGTTTAAGATGGGATTTACATTATCTAACAACTGCTCACAGTGCACAGGCAATATTCAAAGTCAAAAGTCAAAGTCAAAGTCAACTTTATTGTCAGAACTGCAATATGTACAGGACATACACAAGATTGAAATTGCATTTCTCTCTCAGTCCCTCGGTGCAACAGTAACCATTTAAACACTAAACAATAATAAACAAGCATTGGCTATCTATATATTGGCTATCTTTGAAGATGTTCCACTAGAAAAAAATACATCTCGCATGATTTTCACTGCTTTATGTATTGCAAAGAAACCCCTACTCCTGAATTGGAAAAATAAAAATAATCTTAGCATTAATCAGTATAAAAATCTTCTGTTAGATCATATTAGTCTTGAAACAGCACACATCGGATCAATCTATTTCTATGGGTTCTGCTGTTGGAACTCTAGCCACCACACCCAACTAACAGGCCTCAGCCACCAACTTCTGGGTTCTGCTTTATATTTATGACTGATATAAGTGATCATTTGCCAATTTTTGTCATTTGTAAAACTTATCTGTGCAGTGATATAGCAGTTACAGTTGATGGGAAAAGGATAAACACATCAAAAAGAGATTTGGACAAACTAAAAGATTATTATTTTTTTTTTTGAAAGAATGTGTATGTTAAAGATGTTAACAGAGCATATGATGTGTTTATGGGGTCTCTGTATGAAAATAATTGTGTGCAAAACAACTATTCAAAAAGAAATGTTGAAAAAACATGGATGACCAATGGGTTAAGAAATGCCTGTAAAAAAGAACGATTTGTATTAATCTTTCTTGAAAGTGAGAACAAAAGAAGCAGAAGACAAATACAAGAAATATAAAAACAAATTGGTGGGGATTATAAGAAAACATAAGAAGACATACTATAGTGATTTATTAAGTGAAAATAATGGTAATACAAAAGGAACATGGGGAGTAATGAATAATGTTTTAAAAAACCAAGAGATATGATCAGGTATTTCTAAATATTTTGTAAAGGATGATAAGGAGCTTTATGATAACAGTGAAATAGCAAAATAATGTAATCATTATTACGTTAATGTTGGTCCAAATCTTGTTGCTCAAATACCTAAAGCTGATAATGACTTGACTCTAACAATCAAGGGTTGTGCAAACAGCGTCTTTCTTGGTGAAACTGACGAGGACGAAATAATGAGCATTGTTAAAAATTTTGCAGGTAAAAGGTCAAAAGATTGTGTGGATATGGACATGATGTTTGTTAAGGAGGTATTGGGTTATGTTGTTGAGCCATTTGCATGTATTTGTCCATCCATCCATCCATCCATTTTCTTCTGCTTATCCGGGGTCGGGTCGCGGGGGTAGCAGCCTAAGTAGGGAGGCCCAGACTTCCCTCTCCCCAGCCACTTGGAGCAGCTCCTCTGGGGGAATCCCAAGGCGTTCCCAGGCCAGCCGAGAAACATAGTCCCTCCAGCGTGTCCTGGGTCTTCCTCTGGGTCTCCTCCCGGTGGGACATGCCCGGAACACCTCACCAGGGAGGCGTCCAGGAGGCATCCTAACCAGATGCCCGAGCCACCTCAACTGGCTCCTCTCGATGTGGAGAAGCAGCGGCTCTACTCCGAGTCCCTCCCGGATGACTGAGCTTCTCACCCTATCTCTAAGGGAGAGTCCAGACACCCTGCGGAGAAAACTCATTTCAGCCGCTTGTATCCGAGATCTCGTTCTTTCGGTCATAACCCAGAGCTCATGACCATAGATGAGGGTGGGAACGTAGATCGATCGGTAAATTGAGAGCTTTGCCTTTTGACTCAGCTCTCTCTTCACCACGACAGACCGGTACAGCACCCGCTTCACTGCGGATGCTGCACCTATCCGCCTATCGATCTCACGCTCCAGTTTTCCCTCATTCGTGAACAAGACCCCGAGATACTTAAACTCCTCCACTTGGGGCAGGACCTCCTCCCCGACCCGGAGAAGGCATGCTACCCTTTTCCGGCTCAAGACCATGGCCTCGGATTTGGAGGAACTGATCCTCATCCCGGCCGCATCACATTCAGCTGCAAACCGCTCCAGCGAAAGCTGTAGATCACGATCTGATGAAGCCAATAGGACCACATCATCTGCAAAAAACAGAGAAGCGATTCTAAGGCCACCAAAACGGATCCTCTCAACACCTTGGCTGCGCCTAGAAATTCTGTCCATAAAAGTTATGAACAGAATCGGTGACAAAGGGCAACCTTGGCGGAGTCCAACTCTCACCGGAAACGAGCCTGACTTACTGCCAGCGATGCGGACCATGCTCTGACACCGGTCGTACAGGGACCTAACAGCCCATATCAAAGGGCCTGGTACCCCATACTCCCGGAGTACCCCCCACAGAACCCCCCGAGGGACGCGGTCGAATGCCTTCTCCAAGTCCACAAAGCACATGTAAACTGGTTGGGCAAACTCCCACGCACCCTCCAGGACCCTGCTGAGGGTGTAGAGCTGGTCTAGTGTTCCACGACCAGGACGAAAACCACACTGCTCCTCCTGAATCCGAGGTTCGACTATCCGACGGACCCTCCTCTCCAGAACCCCTGAATAGACCTTACCAGGGAGGCTTAAGAGTGTGATCCCCCTATAGTTGGAACACACCCTACGGTCCCCCTTTTTGAATAGGGGAACCACCACCCCAGTCTGCCAATCCAAGGGAACTGCCCCCGATGTCCACGCGATATTGCAGAGTCGCGTAAGCCAACACAACCCCACAACATCCAGAGCCCTAAGGAACTCAGGACGAATCTCATCCACCCCCGGAGCCCTGCCACCACAGAGCTTTTTAACCACCTTGGCGACCTCAGCACCAGAGATTGGAGAGCCCGACCCAAAATCCCCAGGCTCCGCTTCCTCAGTGGAAGACGTGCCAGTAGGATTGAGGAGGTCTTCGAAGTATTCCGCCCACCGACTCACAACATCCCGAGTTGAGGTCAACAGCACGCCATCCCCACCATAAATGGTGTTGGTCGCGTACCGCTTTCCCCCCCTGAGACGTCGGATGGTGGACCAGAATCGCCTCGAAGCCGTACGGAAGTCATTCTCCATGGCCTCTCCGAACTCCTCCCACGCCCGAGTTTTTGCCTCAGCAACCACCCGAGCCGCATGCCGCTTGGACTGCCGGTACCTATCTGCTGCTTCCGGGGTCCCACAGGCCAAAAAGGCCCAATAGGACTCCTTCTTCAGCTTGACAGCAT
Source organism: Garcialebias charrua (assembly GCA_038048925.1). Lineage (NCBI taxonomy): Eukaryota > Metazoa > Chordata > Actinopteri > Cyprinodontiformes > Rivulidae > Garcialebias > Garcialebias charrua. The sequence continues at coordinate 101 of JBBPBX010076433.1, read as the reverse complement.
CCCTCACCGCCGGTGTCCACCACCGGGTTCGAGGGTTGCCACCACGACAGGCACCAACAACCTTGCGGCCACAACTCCGATAAGCTGCCTCGACAATAGAG
>JBBPBX010076432.1:0-17113 GCA_038048925.1 Garcialebias charrua | reverse complement strand
CGCTGCCCTGTCTCTGGCTCCAGAGGGCGCTGCCCTGTCTCTGGCTCCAGAGGGCGCTGCCCTGTCTCTGGCTCCAGAGGGCGCTGCCCTGTCTCTGGCTCCAGAGGGCGCTGCCCTGTCTCTGGCTCCAGAGGGCGCTGCCCTGTCTCTGGCTCCAGAGGGCGCTGCCCTGTCTCTGGCTCCAGAGGGCGCTGCCCTGTCTCCGGCTCCAGGGCGCTGCCCTGTCTCCGGCTCCTGAGGGCGCTGCCCTGTCTCCGGCTCCTGAGGGCGCTGCCCTGTCTCCGGCTCCTGAGGGCGCTGCCCTGTCTCCGGCTCCTGAGGGCGCTGCCCTGTCTCCGGCTCCTGAGGGCGCTGCCCTGTCTCCGGCTCCAGACGACGCATCCTGTTCCGAGGGGGTCCGGGAGGACGCCCCTCACGTATCCTGTTCCGAGGGGGTCCGGGAGGACGCCCCTCACGTATCCTGTTCCGAGGGGGTCCGGGAGGACGCCCCTCACGTATCCTGTTCCGAGAGGGTCCTGGAGGACGCCTCCCACATCTTCTGCTGCCCAGAGGTCTCACAGCCGGCTCTAGAGGGGGATGCTCTATCTATGTCTCCTGAGGGTCCCAGCACCTGCGACGCCTCTACGTCTCCTGAGGGTCCCAGCGCCTGCGACGCCTCTACGTCTCCTGAGGGTCCCGATGCCTGCGACGCCTCTACGTCTCCTGAGGGTCCCGATGCCTGCGACACCTCTACGTCTCCTGTGAGTCCCGATGCCTGCGACGCCTCTACGTCTCCTGAGGGTCCCGATGCCTGCGACGCCTCTACGTCTCCTGTGGGTTCCAGCGCCTGCGACGCCTCTACGTCTCCTGAGGGTCCCGATACCTGCGACATCTCTACGTTTGGGGTCTCTACGCTCGAGGTCATCACTGCGTTCGATGACTCCACACCTGATGTCTTTGCCCCAGACGACGTCTCTTCGCCAGACGTCCCAGACGACGTCTCTTCGTCAGACGTCCCAGACGACGTCTCTTCGCCAGACGTCCCAGACGACGTCTCTTCGCCAGACGTCCCAGACGACGTCTCTTCGCCAGACGTCCCAGACGACGTCTCTTCGCCAGACGTCCCAGCAGACGACGTCTCTTCGCCAGACGTCCCAGCAGACGACGTCTCTTCGCCAGACGTCCCAGCAGACGACGTCTCTTCGCCAGACGTCCCAGCAGACGACGTCTCTTCGCCAGACGTCCCAGCAGACGACGTCTCTTCGCCAGACGTCCCAGCAGACGACGTCTCTTCGCCAGACGTCCCAGCAGACGACGTCTCTTCGCCAGACGTCCCAGCAGACGACGTCTCTTCGCCAGACGTCCCAGCAGACGACGTCTCTTCGCCAGACGTCCCAGCAGACGACGTCTCTTCGCCAGACGTCCCAGCAGACGACGTCTCTTCGCCAGACGTCCCAGCAGACGACGTCTCTTCGCCAGACGTCCCAGCAGACGACGTCTCTTCGCCAGACGTCCCAGCAGACGACGTCTCTTCGCCAGACGTCCCAGCAGACGATGTCTCTGTCCCAGACGACGACGACGTCTCTTCGCCAGACGTCCCCGACGACGTCTCTTCGCCAGACGTCCCCGACGACGTCTCGTCGTTCTCCCCTGGTCACGGCTCGTCTGCTGACTACGTGCCCGGCTCGTCTGATGACTACGTGCCCGGCTCGTCTGATGACTGCGTGCCCGACTCGTCTGATGACTGCGTGCCCGGCTCGTCTGATGACTACGTGCCCGGCTCGTCTGATGACTACGTGCCTAGCTCGCCCGTTGGTCGGCCTCATGGTCGCCCGCCCGATGCTTCTCGGCCTGTTGGACGGTCTCATGGTCGTCCGTCCGACGACTCTCGACCTGGTGGATGGCACCCCGTCCGTCCGCCCGATGGCCCGTTGTCTGATGTGGGTCTCCTGGTGGACCTTTTTGGCCGTTTGCTGGTTTCCTAGGCCGGGTCTTGTTTTGGTTGTTTTTGGGTTTGGTGTTTGTCTCCCAGGCCTTTTCCTGTCGGGTTTTGGTTTTGTTCCCTCCTTTTTTGTTTTTTGGGGGGTGTTCTTTGGGGACGCCTGGAGGCGTCTTTGAGGGGGGGTACTGTAAGGATAGGCTTCCTTCGTCCCCCTCTGTTATGGTGAATCCAGACCGAATGCATTTTCTACTGCAGGAACGTCCAGTTTACATGCAAAGTCTATGGTGGACGCACCTCCAGCAGCCTCCTGGCGTCTTGCGTCACGTCGCGTGCGTGTTGAGCGTGCTAGAGAGCGATTTCCGTGCACGTGAACCCGCGTCCACCTCCAAAGCACGCCTCCAACATGCTGAAGATTTCGCCGTTCAACTTTCAAACGCCGCTCAAACTCTACCCGATTGGTTGGTGTGTCAACCAATCAGGGAGAGTCGGGGGAGAAGAGAGGGGGTCAGGGGGAGAGTCCCTATGTGACGCGGAAACCAGTGACGCGGAAACCATTGCGCATGTGACGTATTGTTTGTGGAACACAGAAAAAACCCGCGGAGTCATGGAATATGGAAGAGAAACTCATTGTAGCTGTGTGTTCGCGACAATTCCTTCACAACCAGTCAAGTCTGCTCCACAGAGACAGAAATAAAGAGCTCCTCACCTCGCGGAGTGCAGTGACGACTCGGTACACCGGTAAGCTCCTCCCCCACACCCCCGCAGCAGCAGGGTTGCCAGATAAACATGAATTTTATTTTTTTATTTTTTTATTTTTACCCCTTTTCAGTGCAAATGTTCACTAAACTCAACACATTATTAATCTTATCAGACCCTCACGCAGCAAATATGACAGTTTGGGTAAAAAAAAATAAAAAAAAGCAACAGTACTAGATGATTAATTAATTTTTATCTGGCAACCCTGCGCAGCAGTTTTCTGGGTAGTTTCGCTTCTGGCTTTTTGGTCTGGACACAAAGTGCGTCCACTTGCGTGCGTGTTGAGCTTTTTTGCAGTTGAAATCGCGTTCGGTCTGGATGTACCATGAGTCAGTCTGTTAGTCAGTTAGTAGTCAGTTAGTTTATTAGTTTCCCTTCCAGTTTAGTCATGTTTAGGCTTCCTTTGTCCCCCTCTGTTAGTTAGTTCCTAGTCAGTTAGTTTATTAGTTTCCCTTCCAGTTTAGTCATGTTTAGGCTTCCTTCGTCCCCCTCTGTAGTCAGTCTGTTAGTCAGTTAGTAGTCAGTTAGTTTATTAGTTTCCCTTCCAGTTTAGTCATGTTTAGGCTTCCTTTGTCCCCCTCTGTTAGTTAGTTCCTAGTCAGTTAGTTTATTAGTTTCCCTTCCAGTTTAGTCATGTTTAGGCTTCCTTTGTCCCCCTCTGTTAGTCAGTTAGTAGTCAGTTAGTTTATTAGTTTCCCTTCAAGTTTAGTCATGTTTAGGCTTCCTTCGTCCCCCTATGTTAGTTAGTTCCTAGTCAGTTAGTTTATTAATTTCCCTTCCAGTTTAGATGTTTATTCACTCTTAGTTTTACCTCCAGTTCTGTCCCTGGTTACCTTCATGTTTTAGGTTAGTTTTCCGGTCCCGCTCTGTGTCTCCGTTGATTGTCCCCAGGTGTCTGTAATCATGTCTCGTCATAGCTGTGTGCATATAAGCCCTGTCTGTATCTCATTCCTTTGTCGGTGCATAGTCTGGTGTAATCTGGTAACCCTCATGTCTCTCGCCATAGCTCCTGTGAGTATTTGCTGCCACGACAGCCTTGTTTATTTCGTTATTAAAAGTATTATTTTACGATCTCTTGCCTCCTGCGTTTCCGTCTGCGCCACTGGGTTTTAACACGCTCTCTGAGTGAATCCTTGACAATCATGTGCACCTTCTACAGGGGAGCCATAGAAAGTGTACTGACTAGCTGTATCACAGTGTGGTTTGGTGCATGTACTGCATCCTGCCGCAAGAGCCTCCAGCACATCGTGAGAGCAGCTGAGAAGATCGTCGGCACCTCCTTCCCCTCACTGCAGGACTTACACAGCAACCGCCTCACTCGGAAAGCCCTCTGCATGGCAGGTGATCCCACACACCCACTACACAGCTGCTTCAGACTGCTGCCATCAGGGAGGAGACTGAGGAGTCTCCAGGCTCGAACCAGCAGACTGAGAGACAGCTCTGTTCATCAGGCAGTCAGGATGCTAAACACTCTGCCTGCTCTGCCTCCCCTCCCATTTGAACTGCCTTAACACAAAAAACTTTCTCACACATTACCACACAACACAAAGATTTTAACACTGGACTCTGTGTCATCAAACGGGTTATTCACTAAACTCTCGGTCATGTGCTCATTCAGTTTGCACTACTTCTCATATTTGCACTAATGTTTGTATTACATTACTGCCTATAGTCATACTACTGTTTACATTCACTGTTTACATTTATTAATACTGTTTACATTTATTAAGTAAGTAAGTAAGTAAACTTTATTTATTACTACTGTTTACATTTACACTACTTTTATATCTACACTACTGCTGATACATATACAGTATTCTCTGACTAGCCTTATTTAAGGATGCCCAATGTGCCTTATGTGCCTTACTGCATATGCCACTTTGCCTCTATACCAACATCAACTACCTCATACATATACTGTGTACATTAACTCATATGCTGCTTTGCCACTCTTTGCAAATGTCAATGCTAGAACCTTCAGTTTATTTTATAGATATACTTTTTATACTTTTTATACTACTATGCAAAAACTCAGGACAGTATTACACTTTTATTATTTCATTTTATGCTTATGTTCATTAAATGTTTAGTGTTTTAGTGTTGGTGTAAATTTTCATACTTTTATACTACTATGCAAAAACTCAGGACAGTGTTACACTTTTACTATTTTATGCTTATGTTTATTAAATGTTTTAGTGTTTTAGTGTTTAAATGGTTACTGTTGCACCGAGGGACTGAGAGAAACGCAATTTCAATCCTGTGTATGTCCTGTACATATTGCAGTTCTGACAATAAAGTTGACTTTGACTTTGACTTGACTAAAGAGGAATATTGTTTCATATTTATGTGACTTGGTCCAGCTCCTCACTTTTTTATAGGACCTGCTGGAAAAAGTCAGCTCATTCTCCATCATTAAGGTGTTTTTGTCAGCCATCTCGACATGCCACGAAGGCTGGGGGGGGGCACCCGGTGCCCATCCTCTCACGATACGTTTCATGAAGGGCGTACTGAGTAAAAGGCCCCCTAGCAGGACTCTGGCCCCAGATTAGGACCTTCAGTTAGTCCTGGATGCCTTGTGTGAGCCTCCATTTGAGCCTCTCAGTAGCATTAAGATAGACTTGTTATCTTATAAAACGGCTTGCTCCTGGCTCTCTGCTCAGCTAAACGTGTGGGTGACCTCCACACTTTATCTGTACACCCAATGTGTACAAGGTTTGCCCCTGATGGGTCAAAGGTCACACTCCGTCCTAACCCCACATACATGCCAAAAGTACCGACTCTAAATCCCAGAAGTCTGGACTTTGAGCTCTCTGAGTTTCCTCCCCACCCTGTTCTCACTGAGGAACAGAGGAGGTTGAGATCACTCTGCCCTGTCACGGCCTTGAGTGTTTACATCCACAGAACTGTCAGTTGGAGGAAAACAAACCAACTGTTTTTTTGTTTTGCCAATCCAGCTGTGGGCAGAGCCCTTTCAAAGCAGCACCTCTTACACTGGGTGACTGAGGCCATAAAAAGGGCTTGCAGCAGCAAAGGTCAACAGGTGCCCTCTGGGGTACACACCCATTCCACTCGAGGCCTGGCAGCCTCATGGGCTCTGTTTAAGGGTGTCCCATTGGCAGACATTTGTGCTACGGCTAATTGGAGTTCCATAAATATGTTTGCAAAACACTATTGTTTGGATGTCACTGATTGTGACGTCACTCAGGCTGTACTCTCTAACACACGGTAGAGATCAGCCAAGACGCCTAAAGTATAAAGGCAGAAGTTCTCACAAGCATGCATTTTACTGAGCATTTCAAGGGCGTGATTGAATTACGTTCCCATAGTCATATGTTGCACTGAGTGGACTGACTGATAAGGGAACTGAACGTTATGCACCATAACTCATGTTCCCTGAAGGAAGGGAACGAGGTGTAACATATGTTTGCCCTTTTCAATGCCAAAGCTCGGTGATGTGCTCTTGGAGAAAGTGAGATAGGTGCATGCGTCTTTATGCCAAGAGGGCGGGGCCTCTGTGGTGACGCTGACACCCACCTGCCGTAAAGGTGTGATTGTATTACTTCAGGTAACCGCGCGGGTGCGCAATTCCCATAGTCATATGTTGCACCTCGTTCCCTTCCTTCAGGGAACATGAGTTATGTTGTATAACTTTCAGTTTTACTTTATGATTTTTTAGAACACTATTCATTACTCACCATGTTGCCTTCATATCACCATTACTTTTATTTAATAAATCACTATAATATTCCTTCTTATGTTTCCTTATAATCCCTACTAATTTATTTTATACTTCTTATATTTCTCTTCTGCCTCTTGTGTTCTCAATTTAAAAGAAGCATTAATACAAATAATTCTTTTTTTAACAAGCGTTTCTCAACCCTTTTGTCATCCATGGTTGGTCAACAATATTTCTCTTTGTATAATTTTTTGCACACTTTTTGTTTCATACAGAGCTTTTAAAATATCCATAATCTCATCATATGATCTGTTCACATCATCAACATACACATCCTTCCAGTTTTGTTGATCTAAGTCATATTTTAATTTATCCAAAGCTTTTTTGATGTGTTTATTATTTTTTTCTTAATTGTAACTGCTATTGTAATGCTTTAATCATTTTTATAGATTGTGAAAGCTGGCAAATGATCACTTAAATCAGTTGTTAAAATAACACCTATCACATCCCCATTTGTTATATTTGTGAAGATATTGTCAATTATTGTGGCACTATGAGTTGTAATTCTTGTTGGTTTTGATATCAACAGATAAAGATTTAAACCATACTTTGAATTTATAAATGTACTGATGTTATTTGAATCTGTTTTATTTCCTGGATCAGTATTAAAGTCTCCACACAAAAAAAACTTTTTCATTAAAACTCTTTTCCAATAGCTCCATGATTTTATCGGTGAAAAACGATATTTGATCCTGGTGATCTATATACACAACTTATTATTATGTTTTTATCATTCTTGTTTATTATTTCTATTGTTATCATTTCCATGATATTATCAAAAATTATTGACATTTCACTAATCAGTTTACATTTTATTTCATTATTTTTATTTTTCCTTATTTCCTTTTATATATGGCTTCCCTTCTCACCTTACAGCCATCCTCTTCACACCATTATGATATTTTTTTATTTTATTTTTTATTTTATTTTTGTTTATTTTTTTATTTTTAGTAAAGAAAGAAAGGAAAGACAGAAAGCAAGACTACAAAACATAATTATCCACAAAAAGAGCACAAGGCAAACACACCCGACCACCGTCCGCAATCCTGCAAAATACATAACAGAACACAGCAAAAAAAAAACATTCAACCTTTATTTATAATGTACAGGCTAGCCTCGTTGAGCCACGGGGACTCATTTACAAGAGGGACCTGTCTCACTAACACCCAGGGCCAATTTAGAGTTACCAATCAGCCTAACATGCATGTTTTTGGACTGTGGGAGGAAACCGGAGCACCCGGAGAAAACCCACGCATGCACGGAGAGAACATGCAAACTCCACCCAGAAAGGCCCCCGGACCGGGATTTGAACCGGGGACCTGCTCGCTGAGAGGCAGCAGCTCTACCAGTTGTGCCACCATGCTGCCCATATGCATAAAAGACCCATAACATTCATGATTTTGCAGTAGATTTCTATAAATATATATATATACCTATACAGTATCTACAAATATATACATACATACATGTACATTCATATGCAGTCATATACCCATCTACATATCTACATACGATATATACACTTATATCCCCGCATCCATTTGTGTGTGGTTGTGAGCATGCATAAGTGAACAAGGCTTCTCTAATAGAACATTCAATAGCGACCGTGAAGCATCAGAGATCCGCCCCACAAGGCCCGAGGCAGATATAAGGGGGACCAGAGCCCAAGACCCCAAGAAGGACCCCGAGCGCAGAGCCCCCAGGGCCATCCAAACATGACGAGCCACTTACCCACCTCCCAGATCCGACCATAGGGTAGAACCGGAAGACATCAGCAGTGACTACACAAGGTCGACATGCCCCTCGTAGAGTGGCACTTCACTCCTAGTGGCAGTGGCCGGTCCTGCAAGGCATAAGCGTTGGAGATCAAATCCACAACCCAGTGTGCCAGTCGCTGCTTAGAAAGTGCCTGACCTTTCCGTGAGCCAGCGTAGCAAACAAAAAGGCTATTCGTCTTCCGGAAGGGTACCGTAACATCGATATATGCTTTAAGGGCACGCACAGGGCACAGTTGTTTGGAGGAACCTCTGGTGTCAAACCAGGCAAGATGGAGCGGTTGGGTACTACCTGTTGGCAGGGACACTTTAGGCATAAATGCTACATCAGGCCACAGCGTGACACCTGAGCCATCCATCGGTAGCAGGGCTCGGCTATCGAGAGAGCCTGCAATTCCCCCATACGTTTTGCGGAAACCATCACCAAAAGGAACGCCGTCTTCAGTGAGAGCCATTTGAGATCTGCAGATGCCAGGGGTTCAAATGGGAGGGACCGAAGAGCCTCAAGCACGAAAGAAAGGTCCCATGCTGGTGCCACAGGGCAGTTGGGTGGGTGAAAATGCCGAGCACCTCTCAAAAACAGTGCAACCTCCTTGTCTTGGTCCACCGAACAACCATTCAGGCCGAAATGCAAATGGGAAATGGCAGCCACATGTACCTTCAAGGTAGATGGGGACCGTCCTCGATCCAGTAATGCTTGCAGGAAGGTCAGTATGTCGGATACTGAACACTGCACCGAATCCTGCCCTTTATCGTGGCACCAGGTCACAAAAGCTGCCCACTTATTAGCATAAATTGCCCGCGTGGATGGCGCCCATGCATTAGCCATTGTACATCTTACTGACCCGGTGTATCCTGAAAAAGTGGACCCCAGCTCTGCAGGGGCCAGACCCAGAGCTGGAGCCGGTCCGGTTCGGGGTGCATAATCCGACCGTCCATCTGGGAAAGAAGATCCCTCTTGGAGGGGAGACGCATCGGCGAGCCGGAGCTGAGCTCGCGCAGTAGAGGGAATCAAGTCCTTGCTGGCCAGAAGGGGGCCACCAGCAGAACCTTGTGCCCCTCCTGATGAACCCACAGAAGGGTGTGAAAAAGTAGGTTGAATGGTGAAAAAGCATAAAGGAATGTCCAGGGCCAGTTGTGTGCCAGCGTATCATGGCCCAGAGGGCTGCTGTCATCCAAGGAAAACCAATGAGGACAGTGAAATACGTCCCTTGAGGCAAAGAGGTCCACGTCCGCTCTGCCATAGACCGTCCAGATCCTCTCCACCACCTCTTGGTGAAGCTTCCACTCTCCTGGGAATGGCTTCTGACGGGATAAAAAATTGGTTGGCACCTTCTGTGGCCCCGGGATGTAGGTTGCTCTTGAGGCTGGCCAAGTATGGTGCAACCCAGGTCAGAAGTTGTTGAGTTAAGCACAACAGTTTCCTTGAACTGGTTCACCACAGTGGTGTTGTCTGACCTCACTAGTGCATGCATCCCCTGGAAGAAAGCTCTGAAGGGCCAGAAGCACAGCCTGTAATTCCAGGACATTGATATGTTCCCTGCTCTACTGCTGAGACCATGTCCCCTCTGCAATGTTACCCCGCCAGGTGGCACCCCAACCTGTGGAGGATGCATCCGTAAACACAACTTCCCGGTGGCATGGGAGGGAACCGAGCAGGACCCCCGTTGTCATGAAAAACCTCACCTTCCATTACTGAGAGCCCACCCGAAGTCTTCTGAGACGAATAGTGTTCCATGAGGAGTCTAGATTCAAGCCGTTCAGCCACATCTGAAAGGGCCGCAACGACAGCAGCCCCAAGGGCACCATGGCAGATGCAACTGTAAGCATTCCTACAAGTCAAAGATACCACACCAAGGGCGTTGCCATGCTGCGCCTGAATTCTGGGAGCCTGCTCAATATACCGTTGACCCACTGGGGTGACAGGCAAGCAGTCATTGAGATGGAACTCATGGCAATACCTAGGAAGACGGTCTCTTGTGAGGGAGTCAGATTGCTTTTCTCCATGTTCACCTGTAAACCCAAGCGTCCCATATGCTAGAGCATTAATCGGGTATCTCAAACCACCTGATCCCGTGTCGCGGCACGAATTAGCCAGTCGTCCAGATACGGGAGGATCTTTAGGCCTCACGCCTGTAGAGGGGAGAGGGCCACTGCGACATATCAGGTGAACACCCTAGGAAACAGCGAAAGACAGAGCGGGAGGACCCTGAATTGAAAGTGCCACCCTTGGAAGGCAAAACAAAGAAACCGCAATTGGGGTGGCGTGATTGGAACATGGAAATAAGCATCCCTGAGATCTATGGAAGTGAACCAATCGCTCGGGGAAATTGCCCGTAACACGTCCTTGGTGTTCAGCATGCGGAAAGGCATGGCCTTCAAGTATACATTCAGGTCCCTAAGGTCCAGAACTGGACATAGACCCCCGGACTTCTTCGCAACTAGACAATACATGGAATAAAAGCCCCCTGGATCCAACAAGGGGTCCACAGGTACTATAGCTCCCTTGGCCAGCAAGGTGCAAATTTCTCTTTTCACTGCTTGCGCCTTCACTGGGTTGCGGATCATAGTCATCCTGACTCGACCAGGGACTGGTGACCGGTAGCGGAATTGAAGACTATACACCCGGGACAGAGTAGACAACACCCATAAGTCCAGGTTGTGGGCAGCCCAGTAGTTGAGCTGTTCCAGGGTAACATAACCAACCGCTGTCCCTAAGGCATCATCTGTGGGTCTCCCGACCCCTTGAAGGCCTAGGAGGACACCGGCTAGACTGTGCTTTGAGAAAGGGGTGAGATGGCCTGGCCCCAGCTGGGTCACAAGCCTGACTTCTCTGACCTGGAACAGGTCTCTGGGCCGATCTCCGACCCTGCGTTGGGTCCTGAGGCTCAATGGAAGAAGGAGATGGGTGCGAGGACCTCTGTGAGGGACCTGCAACCATCCAAGTGCCAACTGGTTGGCGATCACATCTGTGAAGCCCTGCTAGCGCTGCCTTGTTCGAGACGCCTGAGCTGTACGGTCCAAGGCCTCCCTGCACTGGCTACCGGTTCATCTTTGAGTCCAGTTCAAAATTCTCCTGTACGTCTACAAATCACTGAACAGCCTCGTCCCCGCCTATCTCTCGGAGTTGATTCACCCATATGTCCCACCACGTGCTTTGAGGTCAGAGGACCAGGTACTTTTAAGAGTTCTAGTAACTCACTTGAAGCGCAGAGATGACAGGGCCTTCTCCGTAGCAGGCCCAAGGCTCTGGAATGAGTTGCCTCTACCTGTCAGACAGGCCCCCTCCCTCGCAGTTTTCAAATCCAGGTTAAAAACTCACTACTATTCTGTTGCTTTCAACACCAGCTGATATGTACTTGATCGTTTTATTTATGATCTGCAATGCTTTTATGTCTTTCATGTTGTACTTCATTGTGTGTTGCCTGTTGTTTGTTTGTTTGTCCAGCACTTTGGTGTGGACTTGTTCCTGTTGAAAGTGCTTTATAAATAAAATGGTATGGTATGGTATTGTAAGGCGTCCAGTGTTGCAGAGCCAAAAAGTTCCCCTGGAACTACAGGTAGGTCCCGAAGGGTTCTCCTACAAGGCTTAGTAAGTGGTGACTGCGCCAACCAGACCTGGCGGCGAGCACGCACCAGCGTGGAGAGTATACGTCCGATCTCACTTGTCATGAAAGCAAAGGCCTGCAAAGATGTATCAACCAGCCCTTGCGTGGGTTGGTCCAGAGGAACAGATTCCAAAGAGGAAGACAGGGCCAGCATAAGATGAGAGAGAGAGTTTCCAATCTGACCCATGTGGGCTTCAGAATCATAGGCCTTGCAGAGAAGGTCATCAGTAATACGGCACTGAGGCCGTGGACAACGAGCATTGGGCGGCAAGGGCTCATCAGGTGGGATAATAAGAAAAGAATAGAATAGAATATATCTTTATTGGCATTGTCGATTGTACCGGGGTACAAAACATTGCAATTGGCGCATGCACCATCCTAAGAGGGACGTATGCATGGAAGCCGCAGCATAAATTAATCCGCACCGCCAAACAATCAAATATGGAAAAAAGGAAGGTTACAGAAGGATAATCATTGGTATTCAAAAAAGAATCTATCACATTTTGTTTTAGGACATTCTATGATAAAGTCATAAAACTCTACCAGCTCAAGCACAAAGATAAGACAAAGCACATGTTGCATTTTGGTGGCGGAGCAGGGAGATAAGTCTGTGAGCAATCGCCAGATAGAGCACAGTTCTGCAGATGGGCTCAGCCGCTCATCTGAGTGCATACAGAGAGCTCTCGGGGGAGGGGGCGACAGTTTTTCCAACAGCTTCAGACTCCAGGAGAGGTTTGCAGTCAGCCTTTGTTCAAGGTTGCTTGGGTTGTCCCAATTAGATTAGTTGCTTTATTTATTTTTCAGGGCAGGCTACAGTGTACTTTTACTGTTCAGCCTTGAGTCTAGGTGCTGTCTGAGTCCAATTTTGTCCGAATTATGTGAGTTTTCATTCGACCCGAGCTTATAGGTCTCCCTCTCCTCCCTGGTGTAGCCCGCTCGGCTGTAAACGAGTCCCAAAACGCACCGCAGGTCTGCGGTCGTCCACGACTGTTCCCATTGTGCGATTCAGCTCAAACAACAGCTGGTTCATTGAGGTCACAGCTCGGATCAAAGAGTCATTCTGAGCAGGAAGTTTCACCAGCGCGTTGATCACCGCGGAAGTCTTCCTCAGTTTCCAGTAGCAGAAGCCCCCACATAAGCCAAAGAGCAGTGCGCCTGCTACCATAAATCCAATTATCCATAGATCTTCCACGTCCTCGACTGAAAAAACGGTCAGACACATCATCTTCCACTGGCACACCGGTTCTCCTGGTCTGGAGTGCTTCATGGAAAAAAATTATCAAAATTATCAATAAAGGAGACAGCCCACGCAATTAAATCCATGTTCCAAATTGCTTCGAGTGAGCACTGAAGAGTTGCAGATGAGACAAAAGTGCAAAAGCAGGGAGGAGGAAAACTTTAGGGCAGGAGAGGAGCAGAGAAACGACCTGCTTTGCCAAGAGCCGGAAGTAAAAAGGCTAAGAGAGGTAATGCTCAGTTCCACCGTAGGCATCTGCCCCAAGCCAACACTGGGTGCCTCTTGCATGGTCGCCAGGACCTTGCCATACTTTGTCAGATGTGAAAACGCCTTGGTGTCTGACCAGCAAGCATGTAGTTCCTGTATATACTCCTCCAAGGGAGGAACCACCAAGGCAGCCTCTGATCTACTGAGCCTAAAGAAAGTGCTGGAAGCTGCAGGCTGGGCCTGAGGGACACCAATCTGTAAACGGGCAAGAGCCGTTCGAATGCCGGCGGTCACAGACTCCTCTGTATCCTCCTGGGAGGCAATGGAGCCAAACCCAGAGGCCCTGGAGTCCAGCTCCGGAAGGTCCTCACAGAAATGGGTGCCAGAGACTGCCACCGAAAAAGAATCGTCACCAGTGACTGATGCTTCATCCCGCTCGGGAGGGAGCGCCCTTCCGCGATCACTATCAGCCTGAAAGGACTGGAGGAGGGAATTCATGTGGGCCAGCTCAGTAGTGAGGTTATCCACTCTCGTGGACAACCTCTCTGCATCGGGCCGTCTGGCTCACTTTGCCGGCAGCAAAGGCGTAGCCACAGCAGGCCGTTTGCCCATCGCCTGTCCCAGCGGCAATGGGCTCTGTGGAGCAGCGCCCGCCCAGTCGGTAGGCTGTTCCAGCGTAGCCAACCGATCCAGTCTGACTGATGACGCAACAGTTGGGGCAAGCGTTATCTGACAGCGCCTCCCGGAGATGTCCTACACCGAGACAGGAGGGACACAAGTCATGCCCGTCCTCGGGCTGAAGCGGCACCAGGAAGGTGGAGCAACACAAATTACCCAGCATCATACTGCTGGAAAGCGTGATCAGCCTGCCACCAACAAGAAGTCAGCACGAGCAGAAAACGCCACTGGCGACTTGGTTTGTAAGAAAAAAAAAACAGCAGAGGCTACGAACTCAAGGTGAGCGGAAACGTCACTGGTGAGTTAGTTAACAAACTATATAACAACTCAGCGCGAGCAGAGACGCCACTGGTGAGTTTAGATAAACTATAGAACAACTCGGTGCGAGCAGAGACGCCACTCGTGAGTTGAAATAAACAATAGAATAACTCAGCGTAAGTAGAAACGCCACTGGTGAGTTTAGATAAACTATAGAACAACTCAGCGCGAGCAGAGACGCCACTGGTGAGTTGAAATAAACAAGCAATAGAAAAACTCAACACGAGCGAAAATGATACAGGTTAGTCAAATAAAACGACTAGAATGGAAGATTATCTCAATGCTGGCAGAAACGACGCCGAGTCAAAAGAGCAGAACTTACCAGTTGTTGCAGAGGTGACCGTAGGTCTGGTAAAGGTAAAAACAGCTTGAGCAGCCATTGGAGGGCGAGACTTACCCGTAGCTCCGTCCAAACTCAGTCACGTGGCTACCAGCAACAAGCAGTTTAAGAAAGCAGTGGTTCACACAGAAGCAACCAGCTTCACACGATCACATGCCTGTACTCAACAAACGCGAGAAGAACAAAGGGATTGAACGCCGGGTGCTACGTGCATATATAGAGTCACGTGGGTCCCCGGCAGGTCATGGGGCGACTTTGTTGTCATTTGTGCTCGACATGCACATGCGCAAGAATGTTCATTCCTCTGGCGGTCAGTAAGGATGAAATAGAACTCTCATTAGCAGGACTTGGGTTGTGGACACGCTTCCAAAATCGGCCCTAAAGTGAAGGTGCAAATCCAGGCTGAGCTGAGCCAGGCTGTGCAGGGCTGAGCAGAGTTGGGGCTGATTAGGAACAGTGCAAATGGGGCTTAGGGTGCCCGGGGGAGCAGATGGTGGGAGTTAAGGGCCTTGCTCAAGGGCCCAGAGTGGGGCAAATGAAGGTGGAGACAGGTGTGGCTGCTTCAGCTTTCCCATCCATTTTTTTGTTGTTGTCGGTACCGGGTCTTGAACCGGTCACCTTCCGATCACAGGTCCACATTCTCTAACCTCTGTCCCGCCACTCCTCCATTTTGTTCTACTTCAATAATTCATGAATCAATGCTCTGACTTTCGATGTCTGTACAAATTTTACTATTTGAAATCTTTGGCTTTATCTGCCATGTGTTTCTCGTTAAAATGAATGGATATCTCTTCACATCATTCAAACCCTTTTAGCTGTTAGAACACTACTCATGTTGTAGGAGGTGGTGAAGAGACGACACAGGAGACGGGATACAGTTCTTCACTTTTAATCAACTCCTACTAAACTGGCGGGAAAACCACCCAACACCGCCTTATATACCAACACAACATCCGGTCCTCTGGACCTTTCACAATAAAAGCATCCTGTAACACATTCGGTCCACTGGGTGTGAGTAGAGCCCCCTAGTGGTCCACCACACACGCCCCCCCAGAACACCCAGTAAGGTCCATCACTAGTCCCGCATTTTAGGTTTGATTAAACGACCAGAACGGCTGAACCTGGGCCCTGCAGAACCAGTCTGATGAAGCGGAGGGCTCCGAGGAGGGCCTGCAGAAGATTCGGGCTCCAATGGACGTTGAGAGTCTCTGGCAGGGGGACAGCAGTCCGTTAACAATGTGGATGGAGGTCTGCCCCTGCGAGGAGCCTGGGCCGTAACAACCTGATCATCTGACATAACATGAGCTGGTTTAAGCCTATCGATACAGACAGTCTCAGTACGACCCCCTAAATCTAAAAGGAAATGTTTTGGACCTGGTTGAAGAACCCGAAACGGTCCATCATACAAAGGCTGTAGTGGTGTCCTGTGTGCATTGTGTTTGACAAAAACAAATTTAGAGGACTCCAGACTCTTAGGGACAAATGACTGCGGTAAACAATGGTGTACCGGGCCGGGGACACGAAAAGGGGCCTCCTGAGGTGAAAAATGGAGCAACGGTGGAGCAAACTGTGGTGAGGGTACCTCAGGTAAAAACTCACCGGGGACGCGCACAGGTTGACCGAAAACCAGTTCAGCCGGGGAAGAGCTCAGGTCCTCTTTGGTTGCGGTACGTAAACCCAACAAAACCCAGGGAAGACGGTCAATCCAGTTGTCACCGGTCAATGCAGCACGCAGTGCAGCTTTCAATGATCTGTGAAACCGTTCACACAAACCATTAGCTTGGGGGTTGTAAGCGGTGGTCCTGTGAACGTTAGTCCCCAGACTCTTGGCCATGGTAGACCAAAGTTCAGAAACAAACTGCGGGCCCCGGTCTGATGTAATGTCTGAAGGGGGGCCGAAACGCGCCACCCAGGTAGACAAAAATGCCCGGGCCACCACTGCAGATGTCGTGGATGTCAAAGGAACCACCTCAGGCCACCTGGTGGTCCGGTCTATCATAGTCAGCAGATGAGTAAAACCTTGTGATGGAGGCAGAGGGCCCACCAGGTCTACGTGCACATGATCAAACCGCCGACCTGGGATGGAGAAGGGTTCCAAAGGTGCTTTGGTGTGTCTGTTAACCTTAGCGCGCTGGCATGGGACACACGCTGCTGCCCACTCCTTAACTGCTTTACGCAGACCGGGCCAAACAAACTTTGAACTGACCAGTTTCACCGAGGCTCTAACACCTGGATGAGAAAGGGAATGTAAGGAGTCAAAAACGCGGCGTCGCCATGAAACTGGAACCAGGGGGCGGGGCCTGCCAGTAGAAACATCACAGAGCAGGAGGGGACCTCCGTCATTCACCTGCCGTTCCTCCAACTCGAGGCCCGTGGGCCCGGACTGGAGCTCGAGTATTTCTGCGTCGCTACGTTGGTCCGCAGCCATAGCAGAAAAATCGATGCCAACGTGTACGGGAGAGATCAGCACCCGGGAGAGACAGTCGGCCACCACGTTGGATTTTCCAGCCACATGCTGAATGTCTGTAGTAAATTCA
>JBBPBX010076431.1:0-17113 GCA_038048925.1 Garcialebias charrua | reverse complement strand
TGAAGCAAATTGTTAGAAAACCAGTGATTTAGCTCATTGAGACAGTCGGTGAGGATGGAGGGAGCGTGGGTGGGTGGAGTTTGGTTTTGATGACAAGTAGAGCTGTGTGTCATCAGCATAACAGTGGAAATGGACATCGTATTTGCAGAAGATGTGACTTAGAGGAAGGAGATAAATGACTAAGCGGTGGGGTCCGAGGACAGAGCCTTGGGGGACACCCGTGGAGACAGGGGAAGACTGGGAACGGAAGGATTTAAGCTGAATGAATGGAGTGCGGTCAGAGAGATAGGAGTTGAACCAGTCTAACGGTGTACCTGAGATGCCAATAGAGGTTAGTCTGTTGAGGAGGATAGAATGACAAATGGTGTCGAAGGCAGAACTTAGATCAAGAAGAATGAGGATGGACAGAAGAACAGAGTCAGTAGCAAGAAGAAGGTTGTTAGTAATTTTTACTAGTGCTGTTTCAGTGCTATGGTGGGGGCGAAATCCAGATTGAAACTCTTCATAAATGTTATTGTTGGACAGGTGAGAGTGAAGTTGACTAGCAACAGTTTTTTCAAGAATCTTGGAGATGAAGGGCAGATTGGAGATTGGACGAAGATTACTGAAGTTGGTGAAGTCAAGACCTGGTTTCTTGATGATGGGGGTGATGGCAGCAGATTTGAAGGCTGTGGGAACAATGCCAGAGGTTAGGGAGGAGTGGATGATATTAGTGATGATAGGGAGCAGAGACGGGAGACAGGATTTAACAAGAACTGTGGGAAATGGGTCAAGTTGACAGGATGAGGACTTGGACTTGCTGATAATGTCAGCAATGTCATCAGCAGAGGGGAGGGAGAAGACAGAGAAAGGGAGGGAGGGAGGGAGTTCAACAAGGATGCTGGGGGCAGTATTTGGTCCAAGGTGTTTATGAATTGAAATAATCTTTTCATTGAAATATGACATCAGGGAGTTGCAAAATTCTGTGGAAACCATGTGAGAGGGTAGAGAGTTAGGAGATGAGACAGAACGGTGAAGGAGAGAGAACAATGGCCCTCATTCATGAACCGTTCGTACGCACAGATTTGTGCTTAAACTGTGCTTACGAGTGATTTAGGAGCATATGTGGCATTCAACAATGTTTTCGTATCCTAAGATTTTTTTCAGATACGAACAAAATCTACGAGTGGTCCGGACCTGTCGTATATTTTACGAGCAGTAGTCTGCTGTCATCCAGACAGCATTTCTCCACAAATAACTTCATATTTCGTTATTTAGGAAATATTTAGAGTTTAAAAAAGTCACGCACCACAATTGTTTTTGACAATAGGTTCTGTTTGAAGTCGAATTATAATTTTAAATGTAATAATGACTAACGGATTAAAGTATTTAAATGAAAATCAATTTGTTATCAATGCCGTTTTCTAACACTACAATATTAATATGAAGATCTCAAACTGAAATCAACTTAAACCATGAATTAATTTAAGTTTAATTTGCCGCGGTATCGCAGACTTCGGTAACCCAGAGTTTAGATTGACCTCCTCCAGCTGCTGTTATAGCTCCCAGGTGGCGCAGTGAGTAAAGCACTGCGTCGCAGTTCCGAAGGTCAAGGGATCGCGTCCCGCATGGGCCAACGTTTTTTTTTTCTTTTAATTCATTCCAGATTTAAAAACCACAAGAAAACTATTTACAATACAACAAGAAATAAAGCATAAAGCCTTTTTAATTTGGAATGAATAAATAATCTAAAGTAAGAAGGAAAAAAAAAAGTCAAACCTTGTGGGACTCGATCCCACGAGGTGTAGAAAAGGTTAGGAACAGCTAACAGCGCAATGCTTTAACCAGTAAGCCATCAGGACGCATGCATATTTTGAGGTCCACATTTATTATAAACAAACTTTCTTTGGCTTTAGCTGGTCATTTACTTCCATGAGTGACGCTGCTAATAAGGACAGATTTTCTTTTCTTGATCAAGGAGACAGAACTTCATTCTCCGCACCGGTAGAGTTCTTCTTTTTTACTTTTCGCTGTCATTTTATGAACGAACACGTTTTGCCTCTGAGGCAGGAAACGTAGCCTTATATGGTGTTTTGAGGGGTGGGAATTATGTAAATAAGCTCACGCGTGCACGCGCAGCTGTTTAGAACAGGTGGGATTCATCATATTTACGCAAGCCATTTACACACGTTTCCTCATGATAGAAGACTTTGTTGAATCTGACGTGGCATGTTCGTACGAACGCTTCGTAAGAACAAAAGTAGGAGAAACGTAGGATAAGAATACGAACAGTTTCATGAATGAGGGCCAATGTCTTTGAAATACCAACATTGGAACTGATGATGTCTGAGAAGTAGCTGGATTTGGCTTGAGCAATACTGTTCTTGTACTGGATGAGGTGGTTTGCATAAAGTTTCTTGTGAATTGTGAGACAGGATTTTTTATAAAGACGCTCTAGCCGCCGACCTTTGGATTTCAGGGAGTGGAGTTCTGGTGTGAACCAAGGTGCAAAGTTGGAGAAGGAAACAGTCCGGGTTTTCAAAGGAGCAACAGAGTTAAGGATGTTGGTGAGGCTGGTGTTGTATAATGTGAAAAGATCATCTGGGTTGGAGGAGTTGAAGGTGGAGAGGGTATTATTAATATGAGATAAAATAATTATTTTATCTCCTGGGGACTCCCTTGTTCTGCTGGGGGACTTCAACGCTCACGTGGGCAATGACAGTGAGACCTGGAGGGGTGTGGTTGGGAGGAACGGTACCCCTGATCTGAACCCGAGTGGTGTTCTGTTGTTGGACTTCTGTGCTCGTCATGGATTGTCCATAACGAACACCATGTTCAGGCATAATGGTGTAGTCACACCGAGCAGCTTTTCAGCAGCAGGAGCGTCCAGTTTACATGTAAAGTCAATGGTGGACGCACTTCCAGCCACGTCTTGGCGTCTGGCGTCAGGTCGCGTGCGTGTTGAGCGTGCTGGGAAGCGTTTTTCCGTGCACGTGAACCGGCTTCAGCCTCCAAACCGCGCATTCAGCATGCTGAAGATTTCGCGGTTCAAACTTTCAAACGCCGCTCAACTCTACCTGATTGGTTGGTGTGTCAACCAATCAGGGAGAGTCGGGGGAGAAGAGAGGGGGTCAGGGGGAGAGTCCCTATGTGACGCGGAAACGAGGGTGCGCGCGCACTATGTGACGTATTGTTTGTGGGACACAGAAAAGACCCGCGAGGTCGTGTACTATGGAAGAGAAACTCATTGTAGCTGTGTGTTCGCGACAAGTCCTTCACGACCAGTCAAGTCTGCTCCACAGAGACGGAAATAAAAAGCTCCTCGCCTGGCGGAGTGCGCAGGACTCTGTGCGCAGGACTCTGTATACTGGTAAGCTCCTCCCACACACCCAGCAGCTGTTTCGCGTTCTGGCGTTCAGGTTTGGACACGCTGCATTCACAAGTTCGTCCACTTGCGTGCGCGACGAGCTTTTTGGAGGTTGAAAAGCTGCTCGGTGTGAGCACACCATAAGGGTGTCCATATGTGCTCTTGGCACCAGGACACCCTAGGTCGCAGCTCGATGATCGACTTTGTTGTCGTCTCATCTGATCTGCGGCCGCATGTCTTGGACACTCGGGTGAAGAGAGGGGCGGAGCTGTCAACTGACCACTACCTGGTGATGAGTTGGCTCCGATGGTGGGGGAGGATGCCGGTCAGACCTGGCAGGCCCAAACGTATTGTGAGGGTCTGCTGGGAACGTCTGGCAGAGTCTCCCGTAAGACGGAGCTTTAACTCCCACCTCCGGGAGAGCTTTGAACACGTTCCGAGGGAGGCGGGGGACATTGAGCCCGAGTGGGCCATGTTCCGCGCCTCTATTGTCGAGGTAGCTTATCGGAGTTGTGGCCGCAAGGTTGTTGGTGCCTGTCGTGGTGGCAACCCTCGAACCCGGTGGTGGACACCGGCGGTGAGGGATGCTGTCAAGCTGAAGAAGGAGTCCTATTGGGCCTTTTTGGCCTGTGGGACCCCGGAAGCAGCAGATAGGTACCGGCAGTCCAAGCGGCATGCGGCTCGGGTGGTTGCTGAGGCAAAAACTCGGGCGTGGGAGGAGTTCGGAGAGGCCATGGAGAATGACTTCCGTACGGCTTCGAGGCGATTCTGGTCCACCATCCGGCGTCTCAGGGGGGGAAAGCGGTACGCGACCAACACCATTTATGGTGGGGATGGCGTGCTGTTGACCTCAACTCGGGATGTTGTGAGTCGGTGGGCGGAATACTTCGAAGACCTCCTCAATCCTACTGGCACGTCTTCCACTGAGGAAGCGGAGCCTGGGGACTTTGGGTCGGGCTCTCCAATCTCTGGTGCTGAGGTCGCCGAGGTGGTTAAAAAGCTCCGCGGTGGCAGGGCTCCAGGGGTGGATGAGATTCGTCCTGAGTTCCTTAGGGCTCTGGATGTTGTGGGGTTGTGTTGGCTTACGCGACTCTGCAATATCGCGTGGACATCGGGGGCAGTTCCCTTGGATTGGCAGACTGGGGTGGTGGTTCCCCTATTCAAAAAGGGGGACCGTAGGGTGTGTTCCAACTATAGGGGGATCACACTCTTAAGCCTCCCTGGTAAGGTCTATTCAGGGGTTCTGG
The DNA here is from genome assembly GCA_038048925.1 of Garcialebias charrua. Classification (NCBI taxonomy): domain Eukaryota; kingdom Metazoa; phylum Chordata; class Actinopteri; order Cyprinodontiformes; family Rivulidae; genus Garcialebias; species Garcialebias charrua. The sequence goes on along the minus strand of JBBPBX010076431.1, from coordinate 12,520 downwards.
AGAGGAGGGTCCGTCGGATAGTCGAACCTCGGATTCAGGAGGAGCAGTGTGGTTTTCGTCCTGGTCGTGGAACACTGGACCAGCTCTACACCCTCAGCAGGGTCCTGGAGGGTGCGTGGGAGTTTGCCCAACCAGTTTACATGTGCTTTGTGGACTTGGAGAAGGCATTCGACCGCGTCCCTCGGGGGGTTCTGTGGGGGGTACTCCGGGAGTATGGGGTACCAGGCCCTTTGATATGGGCTGTTAGGTCCCTGTACGACCGGTGTCAGAGCTTGGTCCGCATCGCTGGCAGTAAGTCAGGCTCGTTTCCGGTGAGAGTTGGACTCCGCCAAGGTTGCCCTTTGTCACCGATTCTGTTCATAACTTTTATGGACAGAATTTCTAGGCGCAGCCAAGGTGTTGAGAGGATCCGTTTTGGTGGCCTTAGAATCGCTTCTCTGTTTTTTGCAGATGATGTGGTCCTATTGGCTTCATCAGATCGTGATCTACAGCTTTCGCTGGAGCGGTTTGCAGCTGAATGTGATGCGGCCGGGATGAGGATCAGTTCCTCCAAATCCGAGGCCATGGTCTTGAGCCGGAAAAGGGTAGCATGCCTTCTCCGGGTCGGGGAGGAGGTCCTGCCCCAAGTGGAGGAGTTTAAGTATCTCGGGGTCTTGTTCACGAATGAGGGAAAACTGGAGCGTGAGATCGATAGGCGGATAGGTGCAGCGTCCGCAGTGAAGCGGGTGCTGTACCGGTCTGTCGTGGTGAAGAGAGAGCTGAGTCAAAAGGCAAAGCTCTCAATTTACCGATCGATCTACGTTCCCACCCTCATCTATGGTCATGAGCTTTGGGTTGTGACCGAAAGAACGAGATCTCGGATACAAGCGGCTGAAATGAGTTTTCTCCGCAGGGTGTCTGGACTCTCCCTTAGAGATAGGGTGAGAAGCTCAGTCATCCGGGAGGGACTCGGAGTAGAGCCGCTGCTTCTCCACATCGAGAGGAGCCAGTTGAGGTGGCTCGGGCATCTGGTTAGGATGCCTCCTGGACGCCTCCCTGGTGAGGTGTTCCGGGCATGTCCCACCGGGAGGAGACCCAGAGGAAGACCCAGGACACGCTGGAGGGACTATGTTTCTCGGCTGGCCTGGGAACGCCTTGGGATTCCCCCAGAGGAGCTGCTCCAAGTGGCTGGGGAGAGGGAAGTCTGGGCCTCCCTACTTAAGGCTCGGATATAGTCGCGCTTTGGTCCGCAAGCTGGAGCGCGCAGGAGCGCGCTGCTGCGCGCGCACTGTGCATGCGTTTATAGTGTGGCACGGCAGCGCATGGCAAAGTGCTGTTCTTTTACTGACCAGCAGGTGGCAGTACCCTCTAAAACCTGTGCATATGTTGCAAGAAAGGGTGTAGAAGAAGAAATCTACCGTAGAAGAAGAACTGTTTGAAATCACACAACAAAAACAAATAGCTTTCCGCTCGCTCGGGGAATTTAATACATTTGAATCACATAAAAAACATTCCTCCATGCGTCGCGACGCCGTTTCCACGACCACAGCGGCGCAGACAGCTGCAGGCTCTGGCGTGAAGGCTGTCGGTGAGGTCCACACCCGACCTGTCAATCAATTCGGCGCGCGCGCTAGGCTTGCGGAGCTTCAAAATCTGGGAGGTGCACGACCACGCGCGAAACCAACGCGCTGGCCAAAGCGCGGGGGCGGGGACTTCGCGATTGCGTCACTTTGGCCGCGCGCCCTATGCGACGCGTCAACTATATCCTAGGCTTTAGGCTACTACCCCCGCGACCCGACCCCGGATAAGCGGAAGAAAATGGATGGATGGATGGATGGATGGATAAAAGAATGTCATGGTTGATATTCTTGATATTACGGAAGGAAAGAGTACGTTGAGGTTTTTCTGAGGAAATTTTAAGATTAACATTGAATGAAATCATCAGGTGATCAGTAAATGGAAGTTCATCAGAAGAACAGTTAAGAGGAGAAAGTCCAGAGCAGCAAAGTAAGTCCAAAGTGTGGCCCTGTCTGTGCGTTGGAAAGTTGATGAATTGTTGAAAGCCACAGCTGTCCAGGCAGGATGTGAAGTCTCTGGTGAGGGGGTTGTTTTCTTCATCCATATGCATGTTGAAATCGCCCAGCAGAATGTTGGGTGAAAGAGCTGTAAGATGAGCCATTAGAGCAGCAAAGTCATTCATGAAGCAGTTGTTCACTTTTGGCGGGCGGTAGATAGTTGCAACAACGGTGGGTGTGGGTCCAGAGAGCAGACACACAGTGTGTTCGAAGGAGGGGGAGGGAGGAGTGTGAACCGGAGTGACCTTCCAGTTCTCACGGTGAATTATCGCGAGACCTCCCCCTTTGCCCGAGGCGCGGGCCTTGGAGATGTAAACAAACCCCGATGGTGTAGACTCATTCAGATGAAAAAAGTTGTTTTGTTGTTGCCACATTTCTGTTAAGCTGATGAAATCCAGTTTTCGGTCGGATATTAGATTGTGAATAAACTGACCTTTGCCCGTGAGGGAGCGAACGTTCACAAGTCCAAACTTTATGGAGGAGGCGGAGGTAGTGACTGGAGCGTTAGCCGACCGAGCTAGGTTGGCTAACGTGCTGCTGCTGTTAGCGGTCCGAGCATTGCGGCGTGAAGAATGGCGAGAGTCAGACCAGATGGAATTCATGGGATTAGCCTTGTCAGCGTTGAGTCGACGGCGCGAGTCCCGGTGAATGTATCTCCAACGAGGATGGAAGGCAATTTCCTGAAGAGGGAGTAAAGGCGGGACGGCCGGTAGGAAACGAAGACGAAGGAGCTCAACGGCTGAATAATGGAGGAGGCCAGACGCTGGGTGGTGGTGGATGATCAGCAGGAGAGTCCAGACGAGAGCAGGCAGCAGGTAAATCCAAGTACAATCCATGTTTGATAATGAGTAGAAATGCCCAGGCAAGGATCGGTGAAAAAACAGCAGAAAGTACTGAATAAAACAAAAACAAGAAAAAAGTCAGAGGAGCAGCGGCAGCCAGGTGCGCCCGCGTTCACTACCTTCATGTCCTCTCTAACTGAATCCATATATCTCCTCTTTGGCCTTCCTCTTTGTCTTTTTCCTGGCAGCTGCATTTCTAACATCCTTCTACCAATATACCCACTGTCCCTCCTCTGGACATGTCCAAACCATCTCAGTCTAGCCTCCCTAACTTTATCTCCCAGTTGTTCAACATGTGCTGTACCTCTGACGTTTCGTCTTTCATCCTCAGTCTGAGCTGCTGTATTCAGCACAGTCTTATAAATAGCACCCTCTCACAGTGGATCAACCAGTTGGCTTCTGACGGCCAAAACCAGCTGCTCACATGATCAAATAGGACCATCAGCCTAACGATGGATTGTTAGCACCCTGATGGTTGTTTGCTATTCACAGAGGGCTGAGTGATACTAGCAATAACAGAATTGTAGGTTCGGACTACAAGGTTTTGGACGAAAGACGAAACATTTCTACAATTTTTTTGCTTTGTTTTGTTTTGTTTTTTGAATGTCCAGAGGACCAGACTTAGCTTTTTAGGTTTTTCTACCTGGATTATTGAGCATGCATCAGGGTATTCTTATAGCTCTTTTCTGTAACAAAGAAACATGTTCAGTAAATGTTTTACATGCTTTACCCCAGATGTCAATACAATAAATTATATTACAGTATATGCGGAACAATAATTGTGTTGTACAACAAGTACAGTGCTTTGTCATTTAACAGGTTCCTGACTTTGTACAGAACGGCAATAGCACCTGTTCCCGGGTCACCACCTGACTGGAACTGCAACCAGAAGCTCAAACTCAACACTCCATTGTGGACACAACTGAGCACGTATGTCCAAGTTTTGCACAAAATAGGAATAAAACTGAAGAAAATAACGTTAACTTGTTGGAGTATAGGGCTGTAGTGATACAATAATCTCACGATACGATACGATACACGATATTCTGCTCACGTTATGATATATATTGCAATATTCAGCAAACGATACAATTCAATACACTTTTGCAATTTTCTGAAAGATTTTAGAGGGACAGAATGATTTTGGTGACATTTTGTGACTGTTATAGACTTGGATTGAATTAATTTAACTGAAAACTGATTAAAAGCACCAACTACACAATACCTGGCTCTGGTTGGACATGGACACAGACTTAAAGTCAACAGCCGGACAAAATGAATCAAAGAAGTGGTGAGAAAACAGGTTTCTTTTAATTGAAACAATAAAAACTGTAGCTTGCATGCATTTGTAAAGTAAATAAAGTGCACCAAGTGCCCTGCTCTGAATAGTTTGAAACCTTTTTAACCTTGACACTTAACATTTGAAGGAATCACTAAGTGCTTGGTAAGTAAACAGTGTGTAAATCAAGTGTTTACTAGGCGGGTAACTTGGCATAAATGCTCTACAGCAACACTAGTGGCTGGGTGACCTAATCATTCTCCCGGCGAAGCAAGCAGTGAGTGAGCAGGGTGACAGTTGGATGTTACGATACTTGCGGATGTGTGGGTGTATTTGCCTTGTGCTTTCTTTATGTATATTTATTATATTTTGTAGTCTTACTTTTCATATTTCCTTTCTTTCTATCCTATAAAAAAAATAAGATACTTGCGGATGAATATCGATTTTTCCTAGGAAAGAAAAAATCGATATATATCGCAAAATCGATATTATTACACAGCCCTAGTTGCAGCAGGTAAGTTTATTGCCTCCACACAGGACTCATAGATTTAAAATAATGTAAATCCAAAACTTTAATCACAAGGTCTGAACTTTATTTAAGGAGATCAGACAAATAAACATCAAATTCTCAATTAGAAGAACAAAGAGTGTGGGGTTCGAGTTAAAACGCGGAGCTAAGCTACCGTATTTTTTGGATTATAAGGCGCATTAAGTGAAAATAAAACATTTTGACATTTTTTTGAGCGCCGTGTACCACATAAAATCAGTTTGAGGTCAGTAAGCACAACCAGAATTAGTACATAAGATTCACTGTTGATTTTTTTTAGAAAATTAAAGGAATTTAAGTGCACTTTATAGTCTGAAAAATACGGTAGATACATATGCAGTTTGCCCTGTCAATCCCCACAATAGTAGCCTGGCCCTCGCCTTCCTACGCAGCTCCGCTCAATTCTATTTTCCCTTCACTGCTCCGTCTGGGACTTCTCCCATAGAGAAGGATTTCTCCAGCTGATTTTTGACCGGACCAATCAGAGAACAGAAGGGGCGGAGTTTTTGCCCCCTAACCCACGCCCCCACCTGTCCCAGCGGGCAGCCAGCGAGCATCCGCATGTTCTCATTCAAAGCGATGCAAAGCTATGCAGGACTGTTTTATATGTGACACAAATGTATTAAATTCCCCTTCTTAATCCCTTATCTGGAGTTTTCTTTTGTTTTTTTGCCAAAAGTCAAGTAATCGCTCCCTCCTCCCTCCTCCTCCTCTCCCTCCACTGACTGCAATGAAGAGGAAATGACTGAAGTTGTCACGAGAGAATTAAACTCGGGTTTTACGTTGCTGCCCGAGTCCCTGCAGATTTTCTGGTCTTCTGGTGTGCTGGACCAGCGCTCCATGGTTTTATTTTATTTTTTTAGAATGTTTTATTAACATATAAACACAGAATATGCAGCGGCAGCGAGAGGCGTGTGGAGGAGCTGATCTCAAGTTCACCAGAGCACGGGAAGCAGACCATATGGCTCTGAGGGGGAGGGAGCAGAATGCTTTCCCTGTTCAAAATTTTTCTAAGATCCAATGGTTTTGTTCCTCAGCAGAGGCCACACCTCCAGCAAGAATCGGTTCTCTATAATAGAAACTCCAGACCCTAGTACGAAGCAAAGTGAAGGACAAGGGTCTGGTTTTAACCAGGCTACCACAATAGGGGTCCATTAGAATCTTTGTTAGAAAGCTCCTCGGATGAGAACCAAAACGTCTTCTGTTAAAATCCAGTTGTTTGTTCTCGTGAACTTTTTTAGAATTTACCATGTCCTGGATGACTGAGAATCTTCACGAGCGTATCAAATGAACATGTTCTGAAGAGAAACCTGGATGCAGGTGTCAGTGACAAACAGCTGTTTTGTGTGTGTGTGTGTGTGGCTCATTTTTCAGTAACAGCATTCAAACTTTTCCATTTGCCTTGAGGCTCTGTTCGGGTTAATGGACCTCAGTCACAGCAAGCTAACAGCACCTTGGGAGCACAGTAATCTGTTGCTGTTACCGGTATGAGCATGATGTTTCCTGGAGGTCCTGGTATCCCATCGGCTCCGTTAAGGCCCGGCCGCCCCGGAGGACCCTGCCAGCAGAGAGGATCTCAGTCATGGGGGAGATGTCAATGTAATCAGTAACTCCATCAGCAAACAAGAGGGCAGACTTTACCAACTCTCCAGGGTCTCCTCGAGGTCCCACTGGTCCCGTGATACCCGGAGGTCCCGGTTCTCCCTGCAAATGCACAGAAAACTGTTTTTGAACCAGAAGAAAATGTGTTTCAACTTACAAGTCGTGCAGTAAACGTCACCAACCTCAGGTCCTGGGGGCCCATATGGTCCTGTAATCTGTGTTCCCTGTAAAAATTCACCAAAACAAACAAGTTTCTGTGGTTCGAGTGTTAACAATCAAACACAAGCCTGACCTCATGACTGTTTAAGGTTAATATTTAAGAATGCTCATGTTTATATATGATAATAAGACACAAAAAGGAAACACCTCTGAAAGAAAGATCCATTTGATACGCTTATTTAACAATTATACACAAAAAGAAGAATATTTGATTTTTTTACACAAATAACCAACCGTTTTGAGACAATAAGTCCAGACTCAATTTTATTTCCATTTGTTTTAGGTGTTTCCAACCTTCGGTGAGAAATACGAATTAAAAAGTGAACAAATCTCTTTACAGATTCTTGTGTTTTACCTCTAAATCTTCCAGAACTGTTTCATTTGTTTTATAGTAACAGCTTAAATATTACACCTGCTACATTTCTGGCAAGCTAAGATGAGATAGTTGTCTAGTTGAACGTTGTCTAGTTTTAGGTAAACTACCATAGATTAGACAATAAAACATGTTTGTAATTCAAATTCAAAAATACTTTATTAATCCCAAAGGGAAATTAAGTGTTGTCGTAACTCATCACCCTGTCTAGATGCTGACAGCTGTGGACAGGAAGGATCTCCTGCAGTAAATCTGAAGAATCTGGCCACAGACACTGATCCGTCCACCCAGATCTAGCTTGCTGCCAGCTCCGGAGAGCCTTTTGGTCCTCCTGGGCAGCAGGACTGCCCCAATGCCAGGCAGAATTCCTCCCTGAGCGATGGTCACTCCTCCCAGCAGTCTGCTGAGCTCCTCATTGCCACAGACAGACGGCTGAAGGTGCCGGGGGATGATCCCGGTCCTTCCGTTGTCATGAGCCAAGTTTCCCACCAGCTACAGGATCTCGGTGGTCAGGTACTCAAGCACCGCTGTCAGGTTGACATGAATTCGTCCACGGCGCCTCCTTTTCAACTCATTTGGGATTTGGGGCTGTATTTGAGTATTTGAGCTTTTGAGATATTAATCAACTGACAAAAATACCTTGTTGCCATGGTTACACATCATAACAACTGCCCAAAAGTAAAAACGTTTCAATAAAAATCCTTCCAGCTACACAGCATCTGATACCAGAGGAAATAATCTTCAGGGAAAAAAAAGTGATTTACATCCAGAAAAAGGAGGAATAAAACTTTTTTTAAAGCAACAACTCAGAATGAAAGTAACAGAGCTGCTCTAATATGCAGCCAATCCGAGCGGCGCAATCCTAGAACTCCAAAGCTGTTGAATTGTTTCCTGTTGCTTCTTTGTTTTCTATCTGTATTTTAAACTTATCACAAAAGGTCTGATTAAATATGAACAAAACAAAACGTTAATGTTACCCTCAGCATAAAATGAGTAATATGTTTTAGGACAGATGCTCTAAGGGGAAATATCTGTTTTATTTCTGTGATTATCTTACCATGCCCAGAATGCCCGGCTCNGAGCGAGTTCCGTTACAACGAGGTGCTCGTAACACGGAAATCTCGTAATTTGGAACGGCCGCCACGTGTCTCGTAAGTCCGGAATTTCGCTCGTAAGTTGGAACGGTTTTGCTAGCGCGACTACAAACACTCGTTTTTCATCGAAAAACTGCTTATGAGTGCATAAAAATGATCGGAAACGTGTGTCCACATGTTTAGCTAACGAACTGTGGTGAAAAAACACAGAAAAACTCAGTATTTTTTGCGTTTTTTCCAAAAATTCGCCAGCTCGTAAGTCCGGAACCTCGTAAGTTAGAGCGCTCGTAAGTCGGGGACTACCTGTATATATATATATATCCTCAAATAATTGAGTTTGAGTTGCACCTGTGTGTTCAGAGAGTACTCTCGTTCTCTCTCGGCAGGCCCATAGCGCTCGTCGTATTCGTCCTCATATTCATACTCGGCCACATGATACAAGTGCGTGTTGTTGTCGTAGTCTTCGTACTCAACGATCTGTCCGAAGCAAACAATGAAGGACCAGACCAAACAGAAAGATTGCAGACATAGTGTTTCAGCTCCTCCTGCTGAGTCTCACCTCGTACTCCGTCACATTCGGACCCGATGTCACCGAGGACACAGAAAGGTCGTCGAAGAGGTCGCTGTAGTCAAACTCCTCGAACTCTTCCACCACACGCTTCTTAACTGTTCTCTCTGTCTAAAAGAACAAAAGAACAAAACAAAAAGAGCAAAAAGCTCAACAAACATCTTCAGAGCTGTGGAACTGATACATCAACATGGTGACATTATAACAGGAGAATTCAAATGTGAAGATATTAAACATTTCTAATTAGACACAGCATTGTGTCATGGTCTCTAAAATAGTTGTTGAATCAACTGTTTTATTATGTAGGTAACCATAGATGACAAGAAAGTTTGGGCTCAATAATCCAGGTACCAAATCCAATAATTCTCAGTCGGGTCATAGACAGTTTCTTTTTTATAGATGTTTAACAACCTGTTAAAAATACACCAGAATGCAGGAAATGGCATCTACTTTGTTGAAAGTTTTCTGCGGGGAGGACCCCCAGACCCCTCCATCAATGTGCCCCCCCACATTACAAATGCTTCTGATGCCAGTGCTGTGAGATTTTCCCTCTGTGACATGAACACCTTTTGAAGTCATCATAGTGCAGCCTCCACACCAAGCTGGACTTCCACTAAAACACTCTGGAGTTCGGTTGAGGTTTTTTTCTCTCACTCACTCTCATATGAGGTGGATGCATTCTCTTCCCTCTCCTGTTCTCTTCCTGCTTTTTTGTTCTCCTTCTATGTATCGGAGCTCTTATTTTGCACATCTTCTGAAATGAAAACTACTGTTTTGGGTCTGATCAGCAAAGTCTTTTCAACAAAGCAACAGGGTCCTGGAGAGCCCTCATGTCCCTCTGAGAATCTCAGGAGGATGCCAAAGACATGTACAGTTGAATTTATGATAAGATGTTTCCTGCTTTTTGGAATCAGCTGGTTCCTGGACTGTCAACATACAAGAAAACAGCTGCAGCTAATTTGGCCCTTGTCAGGCTGTCTGCTTGTAGGGGTGTAACGAGATCTCGTTGTACGAGATCTCGCAATATTAAACTCCTGCGATATCTCTCGTTGAGAGGTAACGTTGTCTCGCGAGTCGCTAATGCTAGCGCTAGCAGAGCCCCTAGCAAGTCAGCGTCACGGACAGCATGGCTTCGCCGGATGAAGTTGCTATAGAAGACGCCCCAACTACTGATGGAGGGTCCCGGTGCCGCAGACGCCTCTACATTGATGGAGGGTCCCGGCGCTGCCGACGCTGCCCCGAATGTAAAGACACACTTGTGTAAACACCGGTGTGACCGGCGTTGCCAGATAGAGTCCCACCCACCCAAAGCACTCTTTACCCGCAAAAGTCAGAAGGAAAATCGCGGTGAACCGCCCAATCTGGCAACACTGGTGAGTGACGGCTGCAGATTCAGTGCTGATGCGGATATTTATGTTCAATTTTTGGAAAGTCCTGCGTGAATATCTTTTTTTTTTAAACAAAGTTGAACGTTCTAAGGTCTAAGGAGATTCAATCAGTAAAATGAAGACATCAGTTGAGTTTGTAATACATGTTAAAACAGAATAAAAGCCTTTTTGCGGCATAAAACCGATCTTTGAAGTTTTCTTGAACTAAAGTTAAAATCTCGTCTCGTTCTCGCGAACTCTGTAATTTGTCTCGTCTCGTCTCGAGAGTTTTGTGTATCGTTACACCCCTACCTGCTTGTGAAGGTTTGGTTCGTGCTTTGAGGTCTCAAAATCAGCTGATTTACGAGCTAAACCATAAGATGGAAGTGATTTGTGAGCGTCACAGGCCACCTGCAGCTTTGGGACTCGCCAGCAAGTGGGAAACAACCTTGGAGAAGCTCGTAAGTGCAAACCAGTAGAATGCACCCTGATCTGGCCATTTTGGATCTTGAAAGTACCCGTAAGACTCAAGGCTGACAAGATAAAATAGTCTGCCTGAAAAAAAATCAACAATTGTGACTTATCTGAATCCGACAGCCCGGTTGGCCTCCTAAAGAAGTCAACATGTCATTTTCTCCTGGGAAATGTGTAAACTAAGGAAAAGCTTTGTCATTCACAACCCCTCGTCCTCCCACTCCCCCCGAGAACTTCTGTGGAGGCTTATCAGAACTGTGCCGGCTGACCATCGATTATGGTCTATCTGGAAGTGCTTCATGGACCACCTTGACATCAAATGCTTGTAACGTGTTTATAAATGTGTTAGCTGGCAGAGTTTTTTGATGTCTTAAATCATGTCCTGATAGGACAATGTGTGAAGATATCTTTTTTGTGATGCCACTATCCTCTCCTCATGGATTTTTTGCCTTTTCTACCTAAAAACTTATTCTGAAAAGGATAAGAGGTTGCACTATCTTAGCAGCTGCTACGTGCGCTCTGCCCATCTTTCAGACAAATGTATGAACATATTCTCGCTGTATCTTGGTACAGTGATAATAAAGCGTATTCTGATTCTGATTGTCAGTGTGTAGCTTTAAGTCTTCTACAGTCACTGACTGTGACCTTGGCAGTTTGTCAACCTTTCACAATAAAGGTCTCATCAGAAACCTGAGCATCCTCCCTGACAATTAAAAAAGCAACAATAGTGTTTTCAAATAAAGCCATAAATAAATATCCATCACTGCATCATAAAACAGAAGAAACAGAAAATGTTCTTCCTTCTGAACCTAATTTTATTGTTTGTAGTGTACAGCATTTAATTGTGGAAGAAGCTTTGTTTAGCATACAAATTCCAAAACAAATTTCCCCTTGGGGACAAAAAAGTATACATCTAATCATCTAAGCTAAATTGTACTTTGTTGTGGAGCAAAAAGGAGGAATTGGAAAAACCCTGTGTCTGTCCATCAGTGAATGATGTGAACGTGATCATTTGAAAAATAAGTAAAGTACAGACTTTCATTTTGGTGTGTGGCTGCTTATAGGTGAAATAAAGTTTTCTTTTGAGCATTGGATTGCCACGTCAAAATCCAAGATGGCCACCACCAAATATATGTAAACCAGCAACCCCATCACTTGCTTGTTTGTTTTTATTTTTGTTTTTATTTTTGTTTTTCCAAAACAAATTTCCCCTTGGGGACAATTAGTCTCTGTAAGTAGGTAGCACTTCAGTCAGCTGCTATATTGCATTTTAAGTGCTTTAGAAATAAATTGGTATGATATGGTATGGTATGGTACGTTAAGGTAATTGAGGAAACTAAGTTTTGTAGTTTTTATATTGCTTAGAGAATATGTTGTTCAAATGATTGCAGTGGTTTAAGATTAAGTTCTGGGGCCAAGTCACCACTGGCCATACCCTGGCTCTGCCATTACACCTGGTGGTGGATAAAATTTCTCCCTTTGCTCTCCAGGATCCATCACTCAGTGTCTGCTCGGACAAGAAAAAGAAACCTACCTCATCTTATACAGTGTAACACCTACCGGTACTTGAATATCTCGCACCATAATCATTAAGGTTTACCTGTATTTCCTGTTCAATTCCAGTCCAGAAAACCACTCATCTCAAAAACAAACAGTCACTATTGAAATCCTTCAGCGATGGGGGGACGTTGGCATACTGCTGGTTTTAAACTACTTTTCAGCCGTAGCACATTTCAATCACGTTTTAATTAGCACCTCTTCTTTATGCTTTCTATTGCCTTTTAACATGAATTGCAGTTTTGGCCATCCTTTAAAGAAACAAAAATGAAAGCATGGGCTGAGTTGTAAGCCAAACAAGGACTCAAACAGCAGCATGAGGAAGTGATTGAAAACAGAACCAGAACTTGGCAAAAAAAAGAAGAAGCTGAACCACAAACACATGTAATGGGCTTTGATACAAAAAAGGAATAAAGAATGTAAAAGCAGAATTAGCATAAAAAATGGAGCAAGAGAGAAGCTTAAAACAGCATCTCATGACAATATGAGTGTGTGAATGTGTTTGAGTAAAAATATACAGGATAGTGGTGATTAGACAGTTTAT